>OX419590.1:857741-1060500 GCA_948473455.1 Teleiodes luculella | reverse complement strand
AAAACGCCGTTCCTACCCAATGTAAGCCGTTTTTTCGAGACACTGAATCTCTAATGTAACTTAAGTATATCGGAAACGGTGTTGGATCTCGGCCTAAGCGCGCTTACACATTTGCCGCGCGCGGCAGCGGCACCGCCGCCGCTGCGGCGCCGCCCGCGCTAGTTTTGTATGGAATTGTATTACGCCGCGGAGGCGGCGGCGAGTCTATGCCGCCGCCGCCGCGGCGGGCTCCATACAAATCCCGGCGGTGCCGCTGCTGCTGCGGCAAATGTGTAAGCGGCCTAAGGCGCTGTCAAGTTGTCATAAAAGCATTCGATGACTTAACAAACAACCCAAAAAATCCCGCTGAAACGCCAGGCAAAACTTTTCTTCATAAAACCTACCTATAAATAGAAATTTTGCTGAAATAGTCATACCGAGTACATTTAACGAAAATTTGCTTCGAAAATAAGAACAAATTGAGACCTGTGTATGTTTATTGCAGGGTCTCCGTCACGCGGCTCGCCTGCTGTTGTCGTCGCTGGCAGGGTCGGAACTGTTCACAGAAGATGGACCACCGTTAGCGCCCGAGCCCAGCGCCAACCAGCCTGACATCGCCCTCATGGAAAAAGAGGTAACTACACATCACTACATAGTATAAAACAAAGTCGCTTTCTCTGTCCCTATGTCCCTATGTCCCTATGTATGCTTAAATCTTTAAAACTACGCAACGGATTTTGATGCGTTTTTTTAAATAGATAGAGTGATTCAAGAGGAAGGTTTATATGTATAATACATGCATAATATACTTAAGGGGCTACCCGAGGCTAAGTGGCGCCGCCCTCTGTTAAAAATTAATTACTCGCGAAGTATATTTTTTTTCTAAAATCCGGACGGTCATTTTGAAGTTGGCGTGCTATAGGATATATAGGGGCCATAAACTGTATTTATTATAGTCCGCTGTAGTTACAGATAGAAAAGTTGCTAAAAACGGCCACTTTTGGCAAATTTTCTATCTGTAACTACAGCGGACTATAATAAATACAGTTTATGGCCCCTATATATCCTATAGCACGCCAACTTCAAAATGACCGTCCGGATTTTAGAAAAAAAATATACTTCGCGAGTAATTAATTTTTAACAGAGGGCGGCGCCACTTAGCCTCGGGTAGCCCCTTAAGGATAACCCACAATAACAATTTTCCCGTGCGGAGCCGGGGCGGGTCGCTAGTTGACAAATATTAAATTCTGCACAATATGACAAAAGAAAGACACAAAATACGCAAACATAAATATCTACGCTAAAAATGTTCTAGCTCAGCATATTTTATGTTATTGGCTAGGCCAGTAAAGCTGTTATTCTGCCAGGGCCCGTACCGCCAGCACCCGCAACACAATACAAAATATATCAAATAGAAATTAAACTATAAAAACTAAAACGTAATTTAAAAAATATATGTAAAAATATATATATGTACCACAGACGTTGGTAAACAGTTGAGAACTTTGGGGGAGGCACTTGTCCGACAGTGGACGTCTACATTCTGAACATTGACCTTGGTAACATTGAACCCGGTAACGGCGACACAAGCATTTTTTATTAGCCTATTTCGTGTCCCACTGCTGGGCGAAGTTTTCCCTTCTGTTACGCCATGAGTCGCGGTCAAGAGCATCTGCAAAGACTGACTTTATACCGGATAATGGTCGTCGACGAAGAGACGGACGCGTATGACACGAGCATACGTCAAACCCGTGAACGTGGTGCTGCTTGGGGGGACTGGTCTGCTCTAGTCGATTGCCGGTTGTTTTATTGGTTATATAGTTTAGTTTTTCTACTTTGACTGGTTGCCTTTCTCTAATTGCATATCTTCGTTTGCACTCTTTGTTATTATATTAATCAAACTGTATAAAATAATAATTTTGTAAAATATTTTGAAAAGATGCAGCGCCTGTGGAGTTTCTTCCGGCGAGTTCTTCTCCACAGAAGTCAGCCAAATTGTGAACTCGCCTCGACGTCGAAAAGTGATTTGTAAAATCTTACTTCGAATAAAACATAATTTCATTTCATAGGTCAATTAAAAAAAACATTGATATGTGATTGCAGCTGCAGGAGCTCCTCCTGCCGTTCGTGCGCATCGCGGCGCTGCTGCGGCACCACCTGTACGGGCACGAGCTGCCGGACGTGCGCTCGCCGGGGCAGGAGTTCGTGCGGCTCGCCTACTACCTGGAGCTGGTGACGGACGGCATGCAGTGGAGCGACTGGTCCGCGGCGCGCGCGCTGCCCCACGACGGCGCCAGGATGGCGAGGTTGGCCGCGCGCGAGCTGGGCGCCGCCGCGCATCGCGGACAACTCGTCGTAAGCGCTATATACACATACTTATTTATTATTTATTTATTTATTATTATTCAGACAAACATGCGATTAACAGAATAGCATTCCAAAACACCAGCATTTTTAACAAGAAAAAACAAACAAGTAGGTAAAATACAAAGAAGATTAAATATTGCGTCGACTATAAAATACAATGTCAGATTAAATTAAAAATGTCGCTTAAATATATCACAATCATCAATTCAAATAAGCTTACATAAACAGTCATATACATTAAAAAGAAATAATCCCATTTTGTCCAGTTTGGTGATATCATTAAGGAGTGAGAGTGCTCGCGTAGTGGGGGCGTTTCTTGCTCGTTTTGTCCGTGTATTTAAAGTGAAAAAATATACATCATTTATTTGACAAAACACAATACAACCAGAACAAAATACAGAACATAAACGTTACACAAAGGACACATATTATTAAGGCACCATAATTGTGATGTAGCGCGATGTCAAACAGGACTAGATCTCAGCGGCCACAGCGCTGATTTTCAGATCAGCCCCAGCAATTGCCCGTACGCCAGATATATCGTCATTATACATGTCAATTAACCGTAGACTACCGGTAGTCAGTGTTGCCACGTTGCAAATAATTCAATCACTAAGTTTATTGACACACCCCCCGCGGAACCCAGGCGGATGTAGACACCAATATTTTTTTAAAACATATTAATAAATACCGTCAATTTAGTTAAAAACTTTAAACTGCCTTTAAGATACAAAATACATCACTGGAGTACAGGAATTCTTTTTTAACAATAAATATCAGACATTAGCAATAGCTAATGGACATTGAACAAATGGATACCCTTTGATGGACACACACAATTAGTCACACTAAACAAATAAATAAACAAAGTATTGTATTTGCAAGGTGCGGCGTCTCCTGCGGTCGCTGCACGTGGAGTGGTCGCAGCCGGCGCTGCTGGCGCTGCCGCGCGACTACGACCGGCTGTTCACGTACTACCACGAGCGCGTGTGCCTGCAGTGCGGCGCCGTGCCCAAGGAGGCCTCCGTGTGCCTGCTGTGCGGCACCCTCGTCTGCCTCAAGCAGCCCTGCTGCAGGCAACACAACGTCGCCGAGGCCGTGCAGGTAAACACTAACACTAACACAACACGTACTACCACGAGCGCGTGTGCCTGCAGTGCGGCGCCGTGCCCAAGGAGGCCTCCGTGTGCCTGCTGTGCGGCACCCTCGTCTGCCTCAAGCAGCCCTGCTGCAGGCAACACAACGTCGCCGAGGCCGTGCAGGTAAACACTAACACTAACACAACACGTACTACCACGAGCGCGTGTGCCTGCAGTGCGGCGCCGTGCCCAAGGAGGCCTCCGTGTGCCTGCTGTGCGGCACCCTCGTCTGCCTCAAGCAGCCCTGCTGCAGGCAACACAACGTCGCCGAGGCCGTGCAGGTAAACACTAACACTAACACAACACGTACTACCACGAGCGCGTGTGCCTGCAGTGCCCGTTATTGTTATATTTTGATTGTATTTGTTTGATGTTTGTGATAGCACGCGATGGAATGCGGCGGCGGGACCGGCATCTTCCTAGTGGTGACGTCCACGTACATCATCGTGATCCGCGGCCGGCGCGCCTGCCTGTGGGGCAGCCTCTACCTCGACGACTACGACGAGGAGGACCGCGACCTCAAGTCAGTACACACCCCCACCCCCCAACACACCCTCATAACATCTCACAGTAGACACGCCTATATACCTATATTATAATTTTGGCTGCGTCTCTCCAAATATCCGATGTAGCTTGAAGTCGATTTTGCGACAAAAGTGTAGTTCGGTTAAAATAGAAAATTCATATTTATGATTCGTTTGATTTCTGCCTATTGAAGAAACGAAGATTCCTATTACTTTTCTCAAAAATGTAAGCTTTAAAATTTACTGTAACTTAATGTATTGTTTCAGACGCGGCAAGCCTCTATACCTGTCTGCAGACCGACTAGAGCTATTACAGGCGCAGTGGCTGGCGCATCGCTTCGACCACACCAAGCGCACCTGGGTGTGGCACCGAGACTCGCTCTAACACACCACCACACCCACAGGTAACACACACACAGACACAAACCCACACCGCACCGCGTCCACCACACCAAGCGCACCTGGGTGTGGCACCGAGACTCGCTCTAACACACCACCACACCCACAGGTAACACACACACAGACACAAACCCACACAGCACCGCTTCGACCACACCAAGCGCACCTGGGTGTGGCACCGAGACTCGCTCTAACACACCACCACACCCACAGGTAACACACACACAGACACAAACCCACACAGCACCGCTTCGACCACACCAAGCGCACCTGGGTGTGGCACCGAGACTCGCTCTAACACACCACCACACCCACAGGTAACACACACACAGACACAAACCCACACCGCACCGCGTCCACCACACCAAGCGCACCTGGGTGTGGCACCGAGACTCGCTCTAACACACCACCACACCCACAGGTAACACACACACAGACACAAACCCACACAGCACCGCTTCGACCACACCAAGCGCACCTGGGTGTGGCACCGAGACTCGCTCTAACACACCACCACACCCACAGGTAACACACACACAGACACAAACCCACACAGCACCGCTTCGACCACACCAAGCGCACCTGGGTGTGGCACCGAGACTCGCTCTAACACACCACCACACCCACAGGTAACACACACATACAGGTAACACCACACACACATATAAACCCACATACTACCACATGACACACTGGTAACACTACACCATCGCACTACACTACTGTACACACACATTCGCTAATGTAATCCTAAGACCGGTGGAGAGACGGCGCTGTTAGTTTTCTAAAACGCGATAACGTTTTGTATTTCTTAGAAAATGACGTCATGGCGCCACCCACTTCGGATGGAAAGCCCACAATACTTAAGTATTATGGGAATGTCCCTAGTTAATAACACAACCAGGAACTCTTCCAAACTATTTATTTTCTCTTCATAAAATCGGGATCTCATCCACCTTCAACCATCAGAGTAATTGTTATGACCAATCATCTTTTTTTAAAATGCGAGACAATTCCTAAATTAAAATCCAATAGTTTTTCTAGAATAGCGGCATAAGCGCCAGTCGCACTGATGCAAACTCCACATCCCCCGCGGTCACAAGAATTGTCTCGCTTAACACAGTTGACAACCCTAAACTCATGACCTAAAAGTGGACAGGGCAAAATAAACACTAAACATAACAACCTGTCAACAAAGTCTGTTGCTAACAGCTTCCTGGTGCAATGCAAGCAAACAAACCAGACTATTGCACAAGAAACGAATGCCAAAACCTGTCCCAAAAGACAGTCGCATCATTGATCAGGTTGGCATGTAGGTAGACTAAAGGTGCGATTCCGTGCGCGGCCTTAGGGAATTTATTCAAATTTTGAGAACACTCACTGAAAGAAAGAAAGAAAGAAAGAAACCCTTGCACAAGCCTTACCCTTATTTTCTTTTTTCAGATATCCTGAACACGAAATCAAAGTTATTCACCCATCAAGCCCGACGAAGTTATCGAAATCATAAATTTTCTTTAATTAAAACAAAGGAAAATGATATTATTTCGTTTAGATTTCAGGAAAAAATATAATTCAGAAGCAATAAAATAAGCATGAAGTGGTAAATCTTAAGTGACGAAAAAATTTCAAAATTTTTGTGTTCGGGACTTGACAAATTATTGTTTCGAAACTAAGTTGCCTATGATAATCCTCATGGTACGAGACTCATAAAAAGTGATTTATCTGCGTTTATCAAACATTGAAATTAAAGAAAATGCGATAACATTACTTTTAGCGCATCTCGGAAAAAATGTATACCGCAATAAATGCCCGTAGAAAAATATTAATTCAATGTAAATGTGAATTTAAATAAATACTTATGATATGACTAGACTTGCCTAAAGTTACATTCAGATTTCAATTCTTTATATGATCTCTCAATAAAAAACTTAAGAGTTAGATCATGAAATTGTATAGTTTTAGTTTTTGTTTTGTTTTTAGAAGGGTTCACTAGCACTTAAAACTTATAAAACAAATATGTTTTGTGATCTTAGTTCAGTAAAAAGAAGTTCTTACGATGGCGAATTGAGCTACAATATGTTGCATTGTTTGAAAATATAAATTATGTATATTAACTGCTTTTTGTAGTTACTTTACGCGACTCCCAATTATTTTTTTCCTATCGGACATGCGGCGAACTTTTCTTGACAAATTGGAATGTTTATCTTTGTATGCTTTTCAAAATTATTTCGCTAATGTCCTTGGATATTGTATATAGCCGTCAATTAGGTATATCCGAAGGGTGTTGTAGGGCTGTGAATATGTAAATTTTACTTACTTTCTCTGTTAACGCGGTTGACGATGAGTTTTAGATTTAAAAATATTAAATTATTATTTTATTTTTCATATTTTTATAGGATACACTCTATTACGAAGATATTAGCCCTAGTTGCTTTAGAGCCATACCAAATACCACATTCAAGTTTAATGCTTTGCCACCTAGTGTGAACAGCTATCAATGTACAGATTAACGCGAGGGATGCATAAACAAACTAATCATTTTTATTTATATACCTGAAATATTCTATCAAATACCTAATACAATTAAATTACACGCAATAAAATTAGTGTCTAAAGGTATGGTAATAGTTTAGGATCTGATTTTGATATTCGTGTGCAATGTGGAGGCCTTCATGTTTACATTAAATATTCATTTTGTTTGAATTATTATACATAATTTTGTTTCTAATTCCATTAGAAGAGAAAGATAAAAACAATACGATCCTTTTACTACTACTGTTTTAAAATTTGTTACAGAGCTTTTGCGAGATTCTTTTCGTTTGTCATTTAATTATAGATTCATGAAAGGAAATCAGTCAATCAGAAATTTAGAGTACTTATTTATTCAATGTCCCCATAGAAACATCAGATTATCACTTTGCAAATACTTGTAACTATGTTAAAACAATGCTTCTCTTCTTATGGACATTATACAGTTGTCATAACAAGTACACTTTGTGGTTTAGTATATTGTATAGGATAATTAGGTATATTGTTACTAAATTTTGTAGTTTGACCGTATTACTAATATTTTAGAGTAATGCGTTTGGTTTTCTGTATTCACAACGAAATATCCACAATAAACTTACGCAGATGTTACTTACGTTAGACTTGCTAGATGAGTACAGTCTCTGGTTTTTAATCCCCTACTAGATTTGTTTTTGATTCAGCTAATAAATTATGATTGTATTTTTTTTCTGAATTATAAATTAAAAGATTTACTGCGGTATTACTTTGTTTTAATAATGTAATAGTTTTATTTATTTTTCAAAGCTTTCATGTATGAGATAATATTATATTCAAACACCAACACAGGTGCAACATAACTAATTCATATTTGTTAACGATTTGTATGTATAACTATTGTTCTTGTATATATTCAATAATTAAAGTTGTTGATATTTCAAAATTGTTTCTTTTTCTGTTCATTTTTCTATTAGTACATAGTCAAAAGCCTGGCGCGTCGACGAAGGACGTAGCTTCTACTCTGCGCCAGTACGAGTTAGGCGTGGTTAGGCCTTAGTTTCTAATGAGTAACAAAGATGAGTAGTAGAACTGTAGAACTAGAAGTAGTAAAGGCGCTGTTGTACCGGCGCGGCGTTTGTTGTTTAAAGCCCGACCAGAGAAATAAAAAACCTCGCCATATTGCGTAATTTGAATGGAACTAATTTTATAAGGGAAAGTGTTGCCATAGTCGTCAAAATATACACGTGGCGCCCCCGGAGCAGATTTTTTATTTCTTTGGTCAGGCTTTAACTTTCTATCTCGATCCATGAATTCCATGATAAAAGTTAATTCACACACATACAAAATTACATCCGTCATCGAATAGCATTGATGGAACCGAACGTCGAAAATTTTCGCTTTAGCTAGAACACGGCTAGAACAGTTCAGTTGTTTTGCCTTTTCTTTAGTCAGATATAAAAAAAAAAGTGACAGCAGGAAGACAATAACGTACGACCTAATAATTTGTGTACCAAGCTTTTACTTTCCTCCCACGCGCTTTTCCTAATTTTCTATCACGCTCGGCGGCGGCGCTCCGATAATGGTCTGCCTGCTGATATATACAGGATTTCTGAAACAGTTTCTAACAGCTGAAATTTATAAAATAAAATAAATGCCGGGTCAGGTAAGTAAATGGAATAAATTTTGCGGAAAAAGAATAAAATTTATTTAATTTTTATAATGCTCAATAATATGTAATAGATATCTTTGATACCGTCATTTCTCACTCACGATAGTAATATAACAGCTCCCTTTTACTCTTATACTATATCTCTATCTAAAGCCTAACTTCGGCCCCGAGGTCTCTATTCACCTTCAGTCCCTCTCTCCAGGTTGTCCGGACTTCTGCGTGTGATATGGCCGAAGTATCGCTGAACACGTTGCATATAAGTCGAGGATAGACGCTGTGCGTTTTCTAGTTAAGGCTCTTTTAGTACAGAGATGTTTGTAACGGAAGGTGGTCCAAAGGCACCACATCTCAAAAGCATCAATTCCTTGCTTATCTGTGGCTTTGAGTGTCCATGTCCCTCCCTGCCCCATCATAGATTGAAAAGAGAAAAGCGCACATCAGATGTATTTTGGTGTTGTTACTAACAATGTAATGTTTCTATTATTCCGCAGTTTCCTTAATTCTGTCATTGCAGACCTGGATACTAATTCGCCACCGTATCTCAATTTTGCAGCCGCCTTTACTAGTTTTATGGGAGTCAAGGTATAGGAATTACCGGTCTACGGACTCGTACTTTCGTAGGAGGTCAATGATTTGGACAGATGCAAACCGATCTATTACCAACCAATAGGGAAGTGTCCTCGGAAAAAAGTAATCGATTCTAATTAATCCCTTTGTTAGATTATCGAAAAAAATTTAACACGTATTTTTTTTTTCAATTAGACGAAGATTTACCGAATCAAAATGTATGAGAAGGGTACTATGACGTCACTTGTTTCGTACAATTTGTATGGCGGCGTGTCGTTACTGGAAATTTCAAAGTGCTGTATCGTCGGCATTTTTCGTTTGCCAGACGAAAAAAAAAATACGTGTACATTATTTTTTAGTAATCTAACTGACGGACTAATTAGATTTTTTTAGGACACTTCTTCATTGCCAAGAGCTTGGTCTTACTTTTATTAATAGCGAGACCCATATTTAGGCTGATAGACTCCAATCGATAAATTAGGTCCGCCATTTCTGCTTCGGATGTAGCCAACAGTGTGGTATCGTTGGCATAGCGAAAATTTGAAATCCTCCGTCCACTTTCTCACTGCCTTTCCAATCCTTTAGCATTTGTCACATAATATATTCCAAATGGCGCCACATGTATATTTTTATGTTTATGGCAACAATTATTTGCATTATGCGAGGTTTTTTATTTTTCTGGTCGGGCTTTACATTACTTGGCGGTGTGTAATAGGGACTCTTTCCCATAAATGAAATGATAAAGCCGGCACTACACTCTCGACAAAACCCGAGAGCCGAATAGGACGCGGTTATGCGTTAGAATGAGATGCAAATACACCGCGCTCACTCTTGCACATAACTGCGTCCCTCGTATTAGCCATGTCTCACTCGTCTCTCTCTCGCGTCGCGTCGCGCGCGCGCGTCTAGTTTTGTGGAGAGTGTAGTGCGGGCTTTATATTATGAAGATGGATGGATGCGCGTGCGTGCGATCATGCGATGAATGAATGAATGAATGGCAGAAATGGACAGAAAGAAAGAAAGACAAAAGTGCGCATGTTATTTTGTAAATAATAAGCCTTCATAAAGTTATTGTTTTAGTTAAAGAAGCTGTAAAGTTTAGCAAATTAATTATTATTCGTGCCGAAAGACGCTGAGTGGTGCTTGTAACTACATTGTTATCAAAAAACATGAGTGAGGAGAAAAAGGTTATGTTTCATGAGATGGAACTTGATGATCGCATTTTGAAGGTAAAAACTGTGTCTCTTGTGCTTGTTTATTTTTTATATAAGTGTAAGTACAAGTAAGTTAGCGCTAGGTAGTATTTAATAAAATAATCATAATCAAATCATTTCTTTGTAGGCGATATCACAGTTGGCATGGTCGGAACCCACGTTGATTCAGGAAACAGCGATTCCTCTGCTGTTAGAAGGCAAGGACGTATTGATGAGGGCTCGCACGGGGTCTGGGAAGACCGCAGCGTTCACCATACCCGTCATACAGAAGTTGCTCAATTTGAAAAACACGAGTACGCATCAGTGCATTCGCGCTCTTGTTTTGTCGCCAAGTAAAGAACTCTGTGGACAGGTAATGAAACAGCTAGTAATATTTTGGTTACGAAGCTACAAGCTTTTATTATAATTCCAATGGGGTGAAAAGGCCTTAAAGGCTAATTCAAAGACACTCATTTAACATTGGATTTTTAAAATACTTTAAATTTATAAAACATCTTGGTATTAGGGATGCAAACGTACCAACCCACTATGTTTGCTATACTACTACAGCTATGCCAAAGTAAAAAGAAAATGTGATATATTTTTTTATAGATAACATCAGTAATAGGAAGTCTAACAATCAAATGTGCCAGAGAAGTCCGCTGCATAGACATATCTTCAAACGGTGAAATGACAACACAGAAGTCTCTATTATCTGACAAACCAGATATAGTAGTGGCAACTCCGTCTAGGGCTCTTGCACATTTGAAGGCCGGTAACATGCAGCTGAAAAAGGACCTAGCTATGATGGTTGTGGATGAAGCTGACTTGATATTCTCATTCGGATATGAAGATGAAATCAAAGAGTTATTAGGGTAAGTTTTTGAAGCTACTAGTTAACCATTTGTTACTTGATAAGGTTGCTGAATGAAAGTTACTAATTTGGAAACTTGATTCAAATGTTTCACCTATATAAAAATTTACTTTATACACTATTTCTGATCCTATATTTTATCTCTACTCTACAGATACTTACCAAAAATCTATCAGGCCGTGTTAGCTTCTGCAACCCTATCTGACGATGTTTTGAGCCTGAAGAAGATTGTGCTCAGGAACCCAGTGACCCTCAAACTGGAGGAACCAGAGCTGGCTCCCTCATCACAGCTGCAACACTATCATTTGTTTGCTGAGGAAGATGATAAAGCGGCCATCTTGTATGCTTTGCTCAAACTTAATTTGATAAGGGGAAAGAGCATAATTTTTGTCAGGACTGTTGATAGGTGTTATAAGTGAGTATCTTATCTGACATTTTGAAAATTAGTTTTATGGGAAAATTCCAATATAATAAGAGATGCAACACCTGTAAATTTATACTTTTTAAAACTAACAAATACCACAGTAAATATTATGTTTTAAATTTTAATAGTCCTGTAGATTTAGTTTGTCTATTTTTGGCAGAAGATTGTGATTGTTTTCAAATTTGTGACTTAAGTCCTTGTATTAGTTTGACTCTTAAAATAATTTAGTGAGTGCTTGATTTTATATTACTATTTTATATTGATATGATAAGTAAAAAAATATATTTTTATAATGATTTCAATACTTCTACATGAAACCCTTAAGCTACAAAAGAACTGTACACATTGCACATGTCAGCTTAAAGGCTTCAGCACATTATACAAATAAATTCAACTCATAGGTAGTATAGCATTGAAATGTAAGCTTTATGTCGTATTATTTAATAGTGATTTTACTGACAAGTCCGGTGAAGCTTGATTGGTCGTAACTTGTGACACAAGCATAGGTCAAAAAAATAATTGTGATTTTACATGTCAGCGGAAAGTGGACGACGAATCTACGACACGTGGTCCACTTACTGACAAGTTGAGTTGGTGTCGAGCTGGAGTAATGTGTAATTACCTTAAGTATTATTCCTTTTTTTTGCAGACTAAAGCTGTACTTAGAACAATTCAAGA
This sequence comes from Teleiodes luculella, assembly GCA_948473455.1. Lineage (NCBI taxonomy): Eukaryota > Metazoa > Arthropoda > Insecta > Lepidoptera > Gelechiidae > Teleiodes > Teleiodes luculella. The sequence goes on along the minus strand of OX419590.1, from coordinate 1,048,182 downwards.
TAGGTTCGTGTGTGCTGAACTCAGAGCTGCCTGCCGCTGTGAGGTGCCTCTCAGTGGAGCAGTTCAACCGAGGGAGGTACCAGATCATTGTGGCTTCTGATGAGAAGGCTCTCGAAAAGCCAGACGGAGGACTGATTGGAGATGACGAGGTTATAGGGAAGAAGAGGAGGAGAAAAGTTAGTACTTTATTTATTAGTATTTTGTCTCTTTAAATTTACATTTTGATGGATTTTGTCAATGATGGTCTGATATATTCACCATAACATAATGCAAAAATAACCCTTCCTTTTTGGCTTCGCCGTAGTCGGGTACATAGTATACTAAATCAAAGGAGAAAGTCTATATGTCTGTATAGATACGGTAGGAATCTATTGTTAATTAAAGGATTCTAATTTAGATGCTTTTTAACTTGACATAAGTGGGTGTTCAAAAGAAAAAAAAATGTTATAGGTTAATAATTTTGATTCCTTTCTTATAATATACTTTATTGCACACCTAAAAAAACAACAACTTACAGAAAGTTCATAGCAAAGGTGAGCTTATCTCTACACAGAGATCTCTTCCAGCCAACCTATACGCATTTGAGAGAAAAAAGACAAATAATAATTTTGAGATAGACAAGAAGGTGTACTAAAATGAGATTATAAGAAAAATACAACTACTAATCTATAAAATAAATATATTAAATAACATAACTACATAATACATACAATACTATGACAATAATAATATGTTAAATACTGAAATAATGAATATGCTAAAATACATATTAAACTGTGTTGTACCATACGAGCTTGTGGTGTGCCGCATATTAGTTACTCAACCTATGTATAAACATATATTTTTTATATCTTTTTTTAAATTTTCTCTACATACGAGTAACTGTTTTGAAATAACCGCAGTGATGTGTTGCAGCAAACTTCTAAACGCAAGAAAGACGTCGAGTCGGGCGTGTCGCGCGGCATAGACTTCCAGCACGTGTCTAACGTCATCAACTTCGACTTCCCCCTCGACAGCACCTCGTACGTGCACCGCGCGGGCCGCACTGCCCGGGGCCACAACCAGGTACGGCGGGACTGGGATTAGGCTGCTTTTCCATCAGAGCTGTGCGAGGTAGCTAAGCGGTGTGCGAGGAAAAAAACCCACCAATAGAATTACTTCATTTTTCTAGCCAAGTGATTCTATTGGCGGTGTGCGAGGAAAAAAACCCACCAATTGAATCACTTCATTTTCCTAGCCAAGTGATTCTATTGGTGGATTTTTTCCTCGCACACCGCTTAGCTACCTCGCACAGCTCTGGTGGAAAAGCAGCCTTACGCCGGTCAGCAAACAGGCTTACTAAAGCCTGTAGGCCTACTATGTAAGTAGCGACAGGCTCGAGAAGCTGTCAAACGCGACATAGTGCCACAAGAGCCATAGTAGTTCTGTCAATATGTCGCGTTTCACAGCTTCTCGAGCCTGTCGCTACTTACATAGTGGGCCTACAGACCAAACAAATAAGAAGCCTGCTCTGGGGGCGCCACGTGTATATTTTTACGACTATGGCAACAATTTCCCTTATAAAATTAGTTCCATTGAAATTCCGCAATATGGCGAGGTTTCTTATTTCTTTGATCGGGCTTTACATAAACTAGTATTCACATCCGCGTTAGATAACATCTTGCGCATACCATAAGCAAAAAAAAAAAAAAACTAGTATTCCTAATTAGAAGCCAAAAATGTAAACGAAGATGTTGACATTTTAATAAATATTTTGCTTGGACGAATTACCATAGTTACACATAGTGTAACTATGTTACTAAGTCCATGATATTTTGCTAAATCGACAATTACGATTATTTGACAGTGAAATTTCTTTGTTTACATTTTTGGCCTCTAATTAGGAATACTAGTTTTTTTTTTTTTGCTTATGGTATGCGCAAGATGTTATCTAACGCGACATAATGACAGAACTACTGTGGCTAATGTCACTATGCCGCGTTTGACAGCTACTCGCTCGATATGTAGAGGGAACAGTCTGATTTTAGGGAGAACCTTGGGAGAACAATATACTTTATTCCCTACTATAATATGTATTATAAATGCGAAAGTAATGGTGCAATTCCGTGCCTCGCGCCAGTCGTTGTCGGCCGCGCGCGATCGATCCATCTAAATTAGAACCTGTTGATAATTTTTTTTTGATAGATATTAGACCGTAGGAAACTATATAATAATAATAAATCTTTATTTATTTATACTCATAACATAATAGTTTATAATATAATAATTTTCTACCGTAGATATAGTCGAAACTGCTATCTAGCATTAGATAGCAATTTACAAAAATTCAAAGTTGAGTATGATATCTTTACTTGGGGCGTGTCGGCGAGCGCGCATTGGGGCAATAAATAACATATATGTATGTACATGTATCTATAGTCTCCTTGAATATATGTACTATATGACGTAATCGAAACGTCATCCAGGGAAGTAGCCGCTCGCCGAAAAACAATTCCGGGCCATAAACAATATGAAATTTCCTACCTTGACCGCCGGACTTCCCTTTCGCTTCGCTGATAGAACTCTAGCTCCGACTGCGCTGCAACTGTCGCTTTCCGCTGACGTTGTGATAACCAGATGAGACGCAGGACACAAGACCAAGGAATCACTGCACAACCTGTGGGATTATGATAAGTTGATTTCCATGCATACTCATAAGTGATAGCTAGAGAATAATACAAATACATATAAGATATCATAAGGGTTGGATTGTCATAGTCAGTCACACACTCAACAGCATTGTCAGGTAGTCGTCGCAACAGTAATCGTAGTAGTCGTACATGGCTTACCAACTGACTTATCGTTCCCATCCCTGACCAGATCCACAAGGGCCACCTAGGTCATCTGTAAGTCCAGATAAATGATGATACCAAACTTGGGCAGGAATGAAGCTTCAGTCCGACCTTGTAGAAGCTTACATTCCAATTTAGGGGTAGGCGTGAACGCTTCATTCGAACCATGTAGAAACGCTCATTCCTCTATATCGTCTACCAGTCTTCCAGTAGACGATGCTGGCGCCAGCCCTATCGCCCAATCGTGCCTGTTGGGCGATTTGCACACTTGGACTCCCCACAAGTGGCCTCCAGGTGGCGCGACCACCGGTATAACACATAACAGTAGAGCTCTCAACATAACATTTCACAGTATGATACATCTTTCATACACGATACCAATTGGGAGGCCACATATCATAAGTTAAACAGTTCAGATAGCAAGTCAGTCCAAGTAATCAGTCTGTGGGGAAGTCATACATAGTCAGGTCAATGTCTTAGGTAACACAAACACGTGGCATAGTTATACATGACAAATATATATACATGGACATCTCTAAGAGCTCGAAACACATCAAACTACTTAGCTTTATTTTCCCAGAGTTCCGCCGCTGCTCCAGAGCTTGCCGCCACGCGGCATGGATTCCTCTTTACACTTCTTAATCCTCCGGCCACTAACACAAGACTGAACGACAGCAAACCAAATTTGACCTGACACGACCTTTTTGGCGGGAAACAAACAACCCCTACCACTCAAAGACATCAACCAATCCGGAGCGAATCACAATTCCAATATGGCTTCTGCTGTAGCCAATCATCATCGACCCAAAACCAGTATGGCCGCTCTGTTAGTAAACAAAAACTACCCAACCTTAAAATAATCCAACTCTGTGTTGCCAATTATAAAAACATCATTATAGTTGGCCAACGGATTGGTCCAACATGGACAAATTCTGCCAATTTCGCGTTCGTCGCGACAGGGCGTCCGTCTCAAACTAAATAGACGTCGTTTTCTAAGAAATACAGATCGTTACCGCGTTTTAGAGAACTAACAGCGCCATCTGTCCACCGGTCTTTGAATTATATTGGCGAATGTGTGTAGTGTTCCAGTCCAGTGCAGTGTGGTGAGTGTGGTGGTGTGTGGGTTTATATGTGTGTGTTTAAATATTTATTAAAATACAAGCGGTTAACAGAATTATTATGCAAAACATGGTGCACCCTTAGTTTAATAGTTACTGTTTATATAGGATTTTATTTCATTTGTTTTACTTTAAAATGCATCAGTTTTCAAGTCATTACATCAGTCAAACAAAAACAGCGTTACCAAAAGTGTTTTATTATTTTAATTTTTTCATATCCCTATTTTAATTTTTTTGGATTTTCGGTTACCTCCTACTCTAATGAGCTTATGAGTTTGCTTTTATCAACTGATACATATAACAAATTCGTTTTGGTACAGGAAAATAAAAGATTCTGGGGTGATAAAGGCTACCTTGCACCGCGGGAAAATTCTTTATTCCCACGGGAAAAGTGTTAGGGTGGGTCAGAAGTTTTGATGAAACTTGATACAGAGAAAGGATAGACCTTGGGTAACAGACTACCTGTAACCGCGGGACAATAGCTTATTCCCACGGGAAAATGGTAGTTCGAGAGGGCATTTTGATACAGAGATAAAATAATTTAGATTTTTGGATGAAAAACACTCCGATATAATTTACAGGGAAGCTATGAATGAATCTATAAATAAAAAAAATAAAAAAAAGTAAAACAAAACAACATGAATTAAAAAAACATTGAATTAAAAAAAAAATATACCCGAGCGAAGCCGGGGCGGGCCGCTAGTCTATAATATAAAAATGAATCGCAAAATGTGTTGGTAAACGCATAACTCAACAACGCCTGGAAGAATTTTTCCAATTCTTTTTTTTAAATGTTCGTTGAAGTCCAAGGAAGGTTCATACGGAGAGAAATTTAAAAAAAGGGGTAAAAATTAAACGCGGGCGGAGCCGCGGGGCGATAAGCTAGTTATAAATAAAAAACCATTACTTGACTTCATTGAATGTTTATATTTTTTTTATGTTTATATTTATTTATTGTACACACACAAACATACAGAAAATTACAAAGTAAAGTTGATATTATACATTAGGTAAGCTTAACTCATAATGAGTTCTCTGCCAGCTAACCTGGTGAGAAAAAGATGCTATAGGAGGCAGCAGGTAGACCTGTGTACTACGCTAGTTTCAAAACTTAATTTAATGAATTAAATAATTATAAAATACTGAAATACTTACATGTTATACATATAGGTAATAAACTACATACAATATCAGGTAAAATATATAATATACATATATAGATATATACATAAATATATACATACCAAATACATAAGAAATATAGCATAAGATATTGCCTAAACAGATACATAAATACTATAATGATATACGGACAAGTAGTAAAATTCAAAGAGATAGGTAATGCTCCTTTGCTCTTTTCCTGAAGACCTCTAACGAGGGGCTTGCGCGGATGCTATGAGGTAAAGCATTCCACAGGCGCACAGCATGCACCGTGAAGGAGCCGCCATACCGCACAGTCGAATGTATAGGTATAGACAGAAGTAGGGATTTGGACAAACGGCAGGGTTTACCGCGCGGCACCATGTACTCAAAACGCTCTTTGAGATACTGAGGAGCTGATGGGCTGTTGAGAACGGAATACAATAACGTTACCACATGCAAATCACGACGCTGACGTATAGGCAACCATTTCAGTTGGGTTCTAAAATTAGAGACGTGGTCGTATTTTCGCAGTCCAAAGATGAAACGGATACATAAATTTTGTAACCGTTCCAGTTTATTCAGCAGCTCCTCAGTAGCATCTAAATAGCACACATCTGCATAGTCCAAATGAGGTAAAAGAAGAGACTGGGCTAAGGTGATTTTGGTTTCAAATGGTAAAAAGTTTTGGAGACGTTTAAGGGAGTGAAACGAGTAGTGCATTTTCTTGCTCACATCACTGACCTGATTGACCCAGGATAGCTTGCTGTCAAATATGACTCCAAGGTTTTTAGCACACGGTGAATATTCTATGGGTACACTGTCATAACATACCGTCGGCAAATTTTTAATATCTATAAGATTAAGCATGTATGAACTACCAAAAATTACGGCTTGGGATTTTGCCGGATTAACAAGTAACCCAAAAGATTTAGCCCAATGACAAATTTCTGAGAGGTCAGCATTTGCCGCCGATATAGCCTCCTGAACCATATTTACTCCAAAATGTCGGTACAGCTGCAAATCATCTGCGTAGAGGTGAAAGTGTGAAGAAATAACAGGAGTGATAGCATTAATAAATATTGAAAATAGGAGAGGAGATAAAACGCCACCCTGAGGGACACCCGCAGCAAGATCACACCAACCGGATGAGACATCATCCTGGCGAACACATTGCGAGCGGCCCCTCAGATACGAATCAAACCAGGCAAGTACAGGTGGAGATACGTTCAGAGATTTTAGGATACCCAATAGCACATCGAAATCGACGGAGTTAAAAGCGCTGCTGAAATCTAGAAGAATTAAAAGTGTCAGCTGTTTGTTGTCCATAGCCCGGCGAATATCGTCAGAAACTTTAAGGAGTGCCGTGACCGTGCTGTGGCCAGGACGAAAACCTGATTGGAACGGGCTCAGCAAACTATTTCTATTTAGAAATGTGGACAGCTGTTTTTGAACCAGGCTCTCGAGAACTTTGGACAGGATGGGGAGAATTGATATGGGTCGGTATTGTGAGAAAGAAGAGGGGTTAGAAGTTTTCGGTAATGGAATGACTTCAGCTTTTTTCCAGATGGAAGGGAAAGTGCCAGTCTCTAACGAAAAATTTAAAATGTGAGTAAGAACTGGAGCAAGCACGTCAAGGAGCAGTAGAACCATCTGTAAATGGATTCCGTCAACACCCACCGCTCTGGTAGAAATTGACCGAACAGATCTCTTAACGTCACACTCTGATACCGGAGTAAACGAGAATGGGCTGCACTTGGGTAGCGGCTTTTGAGAAAGCTGATTTAAAGTATTCGATTTAGTGTTGCCAGTAAGAACGACAGGTGAACGAGAGAAATGTGCATTGAATAAGAAGATGAAATAAATTTGACAATTGATAAAAAAATTAAATGGCTGACAAAGATGGCTCACATACAATAATCTTAGTGTTAATGTAAATAAGACTAAATTTATACAATCTATACTAATATACTAATAATATACTAATGTATACTTGTATACTAATATTATAAATTGAAATGGTTTTATTATTTCTTTGACATTAACAAACTTTAATATAAGTACTTAATTTTTTACATACTCGTATTGACGATCATACTACGGATGTCCTTTTTATACTATTGTAAAAACGTGTGCAATCTTGTAGTATGAGATAAATAAAACTAAACTAAACTAAAGAGGAAAGATTTGTATTTTTGTGTGTGTGTGTGTGTGTGTGTGTGTGTAGTATGTTTGTAACGAATAAACACAAAAACTACTGGGCCGATTTCAAAAATTCTTTCACGATTAGAAAGCTACATTCATACTGAGAAACAAAGGCTATATGTTATTTAAAAAAAAAATAGGGATCCTTACTAAAAACTTCAATAATGTAACCCAAGGTTTAAAAAAATACCTAAAATAAAATATTCCTAATAATTGAATGGGTTCCGAAACTACTGAACCGATTTTGGTAAAACTTGGCACAAAGATAGAATAGACCTTGGGAAAGAACATAGGCTACGATTTACCGCGGGAAAATTTCTCATTCGTCAAAATACCTCATTTCTACGGGAAAACTACTAATGCAGGCGAAGTCGCGGGGCGGGAAGCTAGTCAAGTATGAAGATGACACATAAATCTAGTTAATTGATTCAGAGTTACTCTGTGGAAGTTCCAAATACTAGTATTTTTTTTTTTGAATTGACCTATGCTTGAATCGAAAAGGTACGACGGATCAAGCTTCACCGAACTTGCGGGGGAGCGGAAGACGCTACCCCGAAAAAAGTCATATACCAACGCGTCTAGGGGCGGCTCAAGGGAGCCTCGGACCACGGCCTAGCGCGTTGATATTGAAAAACATCGTGAAGGAGACGACACGCCTGAGGGGCTCCGTCTCTGATTTTCAATTTAGATTTTGGTTCTGGCCGCGCCCCCACCGGCGGGTGCGGGCGTTGTTTCCTGAAATACTAGTATTTGCAAAATCTTAGAGTGGGTGATCGCATGGAAAAGCATTGTAAGTGTGGAGGTGACTAAAGATACAGCTATATGTACTACACATCATATCGTCATCCTTCGTGGGAATTAATTTGTTTTAATAGTAGCTGAGACCGACCAGTCTCCACAAGTGCTAACCCTGAATATCCTCCCTGAATAAAACCACCATATTACTGTATTATGTACCTAAATTAGATTTCAAGGCTATGTAGGGAAAGAAATAAAATACATTCGTAGTTTATTTTAGCTCTGCGAACTGTGTTCCACCTATAGCTGCTTAAGTTTTTATTTTTTTGCAGTATATGTGACTTTGGTTCGCCTGCAAACCTCATCATTCTTGATTCCTTCACACAAATTCTTAGCCCTCTATTGCCCTTTGGGTGGCCTTTGAAACTAATATCGTTCTAAGCAATCCAAGGTCTTTTTGTTAGGTACTGTTTTAGTTTTAAAAGTTGCTATTTTCACAGGGAACAGTGTTATCATTCGTATCAATACGAGAAAAGCCGCTCCTAGACGCAGTTGAAGAACACTTAGCAAAGAGTTTCAAGGACCAGAAAGTTATACAGTAAGTACATCCATTGCTACTTACCTAATGATATCTTCGAAATTTTATTTAAACAAAAAAAAGGATGTTCGAGCACTTTTGTATATTACACTGTAATTTTTACAGGATTTCTCCGCGGATTTCACTTAGTATAGTTTGTAACAACCGCGAAAAACTGAAAATGTTCATTATAGTTGCTGTGTGGTCCCAGCATTAGAATAGGACTACCCTATGTCTTCACATAATTGGGTGTCGTAAAAAGCGACTAAGGATTCGTGTGTAGTTGCCGTATAGGCTGCCGACCTGTCACTAGATGCACTACGAAACACAAAGATCGGTGTATGTGTTTTAGATGCGTACCGTGTCATAACCAAAAATATTTGCTAAATAGTATTGTTTAGATTATTAGGGTTTAATACGGGCTACACAGGTCTGCCTTGTATGCCGAACAGAGCGAGACGCAGTTATGCGCTAGAGTTAGTTGGTGATTTGTATCTCATTCTAACGCATAACTGCGTCTCGCTCTGTTTGCCAAACACGGCACGCGTGTGGAGGTCGCTTTATAGTGTTATTATAGTAAATAGTTATGTATTTGGCTCAGATCTTCGAAGACTTAAGTCTGAATCGTGTCCAAGAATGTCTAATTTTTTGTATTTGCTTTTCTAAGTCGAATTAGATCATTGTAGCCGAAAACTTAACAACTCGCGCCTCGCCAGTGTCTGGCCTTTAGCCAACTAACTATCTGTAGTTTAGGCGCATGTATGTAAAGTCATAGCTAACGTCACAGAAACGTAACAAGACCTTGGGAAGGGCAATAGTCCTAAGTTTATAGATGACCAACGACACCTTGACGACATCGTTACGTATGACCCAACTAACTAGAAAATACTGCTCTTTTTATCAAGGTTAGCCTACGACATGCTTTCGTCAGTTCTGACTAGAATGTATAAGATTAGAAGGCCTATATAAACCCAGTAATTATTTGGAATAAAGTTAGTTCATCTTCCGGCATCAAACAGTGTTTTACTCTCCACCTAAACCAGCACATGTCATATCTGTTGACGCATACTGAACTGTTTGCTTGTTGTATTCGTAGGAAGTACGAGTTCGCGCTAGAGGAAGTGGAAGGGTTCCGGTATCGGTCGCGCGACGCGTGGCGCGCCGTCACCCGCATCGCGGTGCGGGAGGCGCGCCTCAAGGAGATCAAACAGGAACTACTCAACTGCAAGAAGCTGCAGGTCCTTACACTTATCCCCACTTACATATACAATAATAATAATAATATGTGGGACATCTCACACACGGCCATCTGACCCCAAACTAGGCAAAGCCTGTACTATGGGTGTCAGACAGCTGATATACATACATATATAAATATACAACATCCAGACACAAGGCAAACACAAGTGCTCATCACACGAATGTTTGCCCTGGGCGAGATTCGAACCCGCGACCCTGTGCTCAGTAGGCAGACGTACTACCATCTAGGCTACGGGGCCGTCACAGGGAAATATGGAAATCAGGGATTTCACGAAATCCCTAGGGATATCACGAAATTGCGGAAGATGCCGAATTCTCTTGTTTATTACGTCTTCTTACTAAAATAATCTAGTGATATGACAAAATACCAATTCATCTCAGTGATATGTCGTTTCACTAAACTAAATCTAGTGAAATGTCAGAAAAGTGAATTCTGCCGTATACAAATTGAGCCATGCAGCTCTTTTAGCTATTATTATTATTTCGCTTAATACACGGGTATTATTGGGTAAAACCAATTTTAATAATGTCAATAAATAGTCATACATAAATAGTCACCAAATTGAGATAAATCGACCCGCCCCGGCTCCGCACGGGAAAATGGTTATTGTAGGTTATCCCTAAGTATATTATGCATGTATCATACATATAAACCTTCCTCTTGAATCACTCTATCTATTAAAAAAAACCGCATCAAAATCCGTTGCGTAGTTTTAAAGATTTAAGCATATATAGGCATATAGGCACAGAGAAAGCGAGCTTTGTTTTATACTATGTAGTGATAAATGCGAGAGTTACTCTATCTGTTTGTTCACTACCACTAAACCGAAATTGATGACACTTGCTTGGTACAGTATAGATCTTGAAGCAGGACATGGCTAAATTTTACCACGGGAAAAACTGTTAGCGTGGGCAGAAAGTTAGTTATATAAGAATGTCTAATGATGACGTGATGATGATGATGGAGAATGTCCAAAAATTAAAAGTAAAGAAAATAAGTTCAATTTGATTTGAAAAAAAAGAGGGCATATTAATTACAGAGATCATTGTAGGATTACCACAAAAGGCTGGAAAAAGAATGTCCATAGACCTAAATAGCATGTTGTTTTTCCGTATACTGAACCATTCATTAATTCGAAATCCTCAAAACAAATATATGACCACGTGTCTGTAAACTCACAAAAATGATGACAGGAACTCGACATAGCACATTTAGTGTGCCACATGATGAACGACTAATCTTCTCTCTGAAGCACCCTCCCAACCGAATCCCTTGCCAAACCCTAGCTGTTGTAAAACCCAGTGATCGTTCCAGGGCTTCTTTGAGGAGAACCCCAACGACCTGGCAGCTATAAAGCGCGATAAAGCGCTGCATACGGTGAAGGTTCAGCAGCATTTAGCGCACGTCCCCGAGTATCTACTGCCGGCCGCGCTCAGGAAGGAAGAAGAGGAAGCCACTGAAGAAGCCAAGGAAGAAGCGCCGGTGGTGAAGAAGAAGAAAGGGAACTTTGGTAGCGCGAAGAGGCATAAATATCAGGTTTGTTGAGTTCATAATGTAGGTGTGTCACGCCTGCGGCTCACCAGGTCCTTGGCGAAATAATAGGAACGTTGAACTGTCACTGTTTAATTTAATATTTATTTACATGGAGAAGTAACAGAACTAAACTCGGCAAATTTAATATTTTTTCATAAATTCGGCCGTCAAAGCCGGAAGTTAAGGAAATACTGCAGAACAAAAGGACGAGGATGACGTATGAATGACAAAAATTCCAAAATTGAATGTTTAAATTTAGACGAGCAAGAAATAGAAAATTAAGTGAAAATGAGGTTGCAAAAAGCACCTCGTTACAGTACTTCCTAAGTTTTTGTTATATTATATTTATAGGTTTTTGGAAAGTGATACATTGACGGAGGTTCGAGCCTGAGCGCAATGTTATAATTTTTACTTCGATTTAAAACAGTGGTAGATCGACTATTCGAATTAACTATTATATAATAATACTATGTAAGAATAATTGTACGTATGTACGGAAGTTTTTTGCTGTTCACTGTAATTGATTCGTAATAGTCTTCCTTTTATTTCTGACACTATGTTATTTAGCAAAAAATAATCTTTATGATGAAGCCTTTCGATTGGTGTGATAAAACTACAGGGTGTGTTTTTTTCTCGTGGGGCGGGTTTGATTCCCGATTTGATGAGTTTTTAGAAATAAAATAAAGTCTTCTTTCAGTAAAATGTTCTATCTACAATATTTAAGGTACTTTCCCTCCATGTGGCATAGCGGTGGGACGCCCTGTATAGTTTAGTTTTTCCACTTTGACTGGTTGCCTTCTTCTAATTGCATATTTTCGTTTGCACTCTTTGTTATATATTAATCAAATTGTATAGAATAATAATTTTTGAAAAAATTTTTTTGAAAAGATGCAACGCCTGTGGAGTTTCTTCCGGCGGGTTCTTCTCCACAGAAGACAGCCAAATTGTGAACCCGCCTCGATGTCGAAAAGTGATTTGTAAAATCTTACTTCGAATAAAACATTTTTCATTTTCTTTTTCTATAATATATAATGTTTGTTCCAGGCGCGAGCGGCCGACCCCTTGAAGAGTTTTGACCTGAAAAACATGAAGAAGTCCGCCACCGCCGACACATAGCGTTAGTACTGCATGTACCATGTGCTGTATTCGTAGCTGAATTAGCTGAAATTCCACGCTATTAGAGGTTCTTCAGTCTAAACAATTCAGGTCTTACATTTGATACTAATTTTGCTACGAATATTACACTTTATATTTTATAATGTTGATGTTTTTCATAATCTCCATGTTTAAAAATAAACTATGTGATATAAATTATGTCTGATGTTGTATTTTTTTCACGCAGCTCACGCGAAGCAGTATCCAAGAACGTAAATTTGGTTAGTTAAATTTGCTAAGGTCTAGATTAACTCTTAAGTCTTAGAGAATTGGAGTACCGAATTTACATTTTCTGAACATTAGAAGGCACTCTAAGCTGTTTGAACACTCAGATGTTTTTTGGGTTAGTCAGGATCTATCTCATTTGATTACTTAATTAAAAAGATTCGGATGATTGAGAACTATCATTTTTGAACTCAAAATTCCTTCGCTGTGTTTCAAGAAGTGACTTGCAGGAAATCGTCGTTTTGGTTAGTAATTTTTAAGACTCGTAAATTCAAGGAATTGCCCGAGGAACACTCCATTTGATGTTAGTATGAGTATCGCTTGCATGTTGCTTGTTACACAGCATAAATTAGAATAATGGCGACGGGATATTAATGCATGTCTACTTGTTTATAGCTATGTTGTGTGCATGCAATCCGTGTCTTGTGTCTAATCCATAGTCCAAGAAAACCAGGCCTTGCAAATAGACCACGTGACTGCCACAAGCCTACGTCATTTTGCGTAATCATCCTTGTCGAATGCGTGTAATAGAAAAGGATGAACAGCGCAAAATGACGTAGGCTTGTGGCAGTCACGTGGTCTATTTGCAAGACCTTGCTTTCTTGGACCATGGTCTAATCAAAATCGAAGCTTCACTTGCGGAGATTCTGTGTGTAATATCCCGCTATATGAAAAAACAACTGTGGATCCCGACACGCTCACCAAACGTGGGAATCATGAAATCCCCTGACCAATAGAACCTGCGGAATAAAAATTACTATGGCACCTATTTCACGACACAAAAGACGAAAGAGACACAGTTATACGTAAGAATGAGATAAAAAATACACCACGCTCATTTTTGCGCGTAACCTATGTATTTAGTATTCTGTGGCATAACTGCGTCCCTTTCGTCTTCTGTCCTTGACTACCGTGAAATACCCCTCTTATAACTGCAATCCCCAAACAAAATGGACGGATGAATGAATGGTAAGATCGGTCAAGATAGAGGAGTATGCTGATGTCCAATAAAAGACGATGATGATGGTGCAGTCCGTCGCTAAATGCCTGCCTGGCTTGTTCTTCGTGTTCAAATTAGTTTGACCACGCGGATGGAAGGGAATTTCTAAGTTTTTCATTTTCTTATGGACCGCGCTCGAACGCAAGTCCAACTACCAAAAATTATACGCACGACTTACCCCCTCATGGGATAGTCACAGGGAGGCTGTATCCGGCCGCAGTGCAATGACCGGCGCCGCCCTGGGGCAACCGCCTTCCTGATCACGGTACACCCTGCGCTAGGTTAGTATGGGGGGCCAAAGTCTACCGCCCCCTTATGTACCCCGCGGGAAAAATCTCTATACCGCCGATTAGAATTTTTCAACAAAATTGACAGTGACATCTGTTGAATCCTTTTTTGAACTATTAAGGTAATAATATCGCCTATGAATATTTTATTGCATTATACTGTTCTGTTTTAAAAAATCGCGAAACATTAAAATCGAAATAATTTCGTTCCGTAAAAGTAGTTTGTATCTTTACTCATTACGAGTATGACGTGCTTACATGATCTAGTGCCAGCTTCTACATTGACCATAACTAATTAAAAACACGTACAAAGTCGCAGGCAAAAGCTGGTATACCTATATCATCTATCATTATTTCCTAATTATCCATTTAAGAAAGTCCAGGGGGCCTAAAAGCGCCATTTAAGAAAAGTGAACTGCGAAAGGATTCATAAATTGAATTCTAAGAGAACCGCGAGCCGATTCATATTTAACGTAAAATGGTCAATTCTTATTACAGTTCACTTAGAATTCAGCTTTCTGGTGAATCACCGAACATTCTTGTTTTTAATAAAAATATTGGTACTTGTGTTTTTTGTGAAAAAGCAAATACCTTTTATAAAAATAAATAAACAATAGGTAATAATAAAAAATAAAGCCCCCCTCTATATTAATTTTACTTCATTATTTAATAATATTTAAAAAAATAATAGTAAAACACCCCTTTTTATTTTTTTTGTAATAAAATAACAGAAATGAGGAAGGGGGCATTTTTAAAAATATTTTTTCCAAATTTAGTATAATATAAAAAAATACAAAAGGGTGGCATTTTATTTTATTTCTAGTTATTAAATAATTATTTTTCAATTAAAAATACATATAAATAAAAAAAATAAAAAAGGGGGCAATTTATTTAATTTTTATAAAATTTCTTAATTAGAATTAATATTAAATAATAAAAAGGGGGGCCATTTTTTTTTTATCAATAAGTAAAAAAAATACAAAGATTTAAAAAGGGGGCAATTTATTTATTTTTTATTAATTATTTTATAAAATATCCCATTAAAAATAATATTAAAAATTAACAAGGGGGACATTTTATATTTAATTTTATTTATTTCCTTTAATAATTTTTTAATTAAAAAAATATATAAATAAAAAAATGAAAAAAGGGGGGCAATTTATTTTTTATAAAATTTCCAAATCAAAAATAATAATAAAAATTAAAAAGGGGGGCATTTTATATTTAATTTTATTTATTTCTTAATTATTTTTCGCATTTTTTTTTAATAACAAAAAATACAAAGACAATAATATGATTTGTTAAGTGAAGTGACCATTTTATGAAAAATCCGATTCACCACCATAATATATTTTTTTTAATAATAAGCATAAAAATATATTTTTAATTTAAATTTTGTTTGTATTTCAATTTCTGAAATATTTCACGTATAATAATCTCAATATAAAGACATTAATCATGTTTTTAATCAAATATGAATTCTAAAATGTTCCTCTTGACTAACATTTTAGAAATCATTAAATGAATCTTCATACGATTCACCAAGAGTGACCATTTTACGGATTTGTATGGAAAACCAACAATATAAAACGAATCTCTATTCACGCTTCTAATGAATTGGAATATGAATCCTCCATAACTCGCCGTTTTACAAAAGTGGTGCGCGAATTGCGATATGATTCGTCAATAACGGCGCTTTTAGGCCCCCTGAACTTGTCTGTAGCTCACTACAAACTCCTTCTAACTTAGAAGTTCTAAGAGCACTGAGTATGAGCATTGAGCATAATATATTATTATAACTAGCTTTTATGGCTACACACCTTATATAACTTTTGGAGATCAGGAATCACTTATATTAAAACGACCATACGTGACATAAATACACGACATTTGATGTAATTTCCCGAAGACGGTATGGCCCTCAGGTTGACATTTACCACTGCTCTTAATTTCTGACTAGTCGGTTTCGGACATTCAATTCCAAAGTCGCATTTTTGTTTTTACCACTTCTTAATTCGTCCTTCAAGTGTATTTCATAGGGATTAAACAAGGTGAATTCGTAAAATGACAATGTAGATATGGATGAACTATGAAGAGGTAAATGTCAATTGAATTTATAAGTCTGTTCTTTTGTGTGTTCTCTCACTGAAAAGTTCAAAGTAAACTACGAAAAAGAAACAACAGATTTGAACTGGTAACATTTATTAGACACAATATCGAAGAGGTGTCAGACGGACTTGGAGTACCTCTTCTTCTTGACGGGCTCTTTGATGATGATCTTGGAGTCGGAGAAGGCTCTTCTCAAGGACATGGCCTGTTGGCGCATTGAGACGTTGGTGCTGGAGTGGAGGGAGGAGAGGGGCCGGTTGAGATAGTAGCCGTACGGACCCATCTCTCGACGCTGCCAGGGACTTGTGGTGATCCTGGAGAAAGATGGGTAGTTACAAAACGTGATTTCAGATTCTCTGGGAAAATACCTATGTAAAATTTTATTATTGTCAAAATATCAACGGTGGCCGACTAATATGCCTGACTTCCTTTTGTGATTTCTCATGACGCTCCTCAATTTGACGACCAGGATGCACAAGATCTGTTTTTATTATTCGTTGCGTGAGATTAGGGCGGGGGGAGGGCGGAGGGAGTTGGGAAAAATCATACGAAGTCTGACTAATAGAGGAGGTCAAAAAATCCTCAAATATCCCTCACGTAATTAATGGCCGTCCCCTTTATAAAGGAAATCGTTGCCATGAACATAAAAGCGTACACGTGGCGCTCCCAGGACAGGTTTATTTTTCTCAAATCAGCTTTAATTACTAGGTCAACAGGTCGCTTCATTGCTAAGGTTGCAAACTTAGGATACCAGATCATGAGCGGCGGGTGCTCGGGCCTGGGCCTGGTGTGGATGTAGAAGGCCAGCGGAATCGCGCCGCACATCCACACCGCCCACTGCTGCATCAGCTTGCGGCTGGCGTCGTCCACGACCAGGGCCTCATCCTGAAACACCCGGTCTTCGGTCAGAGGGTCCCAGGTCGGCGAGACCCACTGGTGGCTCTGCAAACGGGAGGGATTATTCTTGCAAAAGCTCGGATTTGTGGTTTTTTAATAATTATAATTCTTCGAGAAAATTCAAAATTCTATAATCTTGTTACAAATCTTGTATTTTGAATATGAGAGACGGAAGTTTTAGTAATTAATTTAGGTTATCGATGATGAAAAAATTACTTTTGCATCCAATAGTCCTTTGTTTGTGTAAAAAAAAATTAATCAGGTTTGTGAGGAAGGTTATGTTAACCTGGAAACCAGCATTATGCACCAAAGTATCATAGACTCTACGGTAGTTTCATGTTGTGTGACAACTTGTGTGTGTGAAAAGCTTACTTCCTCGTAACAGTAGTCCACGAAAACCTTGATTATTTTAACGAACAGCACCCAGAAGTGGAGGCTGTAGATGATCATCCATAAGAATAACAGGTGCTGGAACAAAGACTTGGCTGATAATATTACTGCCATATTTATCATGTTTGATAGAGTGAAAAGTAAATAGTTTTGTTTATTTTAGTAACTTGTTCTTTTTTTTAAAGTGTTTTACCCAGGTGGACTAATGGGGTGAACCACGGGTTTGGAGGGGTTTTTCGCTTTGACTGAAATGCAGACTGGAGTGAAAACCAAAAGTTCTTTGGTTGGTTTAGGTTTTTCGAATAGACTTTAGCTGTAGAGATCTTTGGAGTAGGTTGAAATCAAATCAAATCAAATCAAATTACAAATACAAAATTATACACGTGGCGCCCCCAAAGCAGGCTTTTTATTTCTCTGGTCAGGCTTTAAAAAGAAACAGGATCGCAGCGCGCGTATTGAGCTTACCTTGCAGTTGAACGTGTTACCTGTAGTATGAGCTCCCAAAGCGGCACTCTGCGGAACAGAAACCGGCGGAAGACTGCCGCGAGCATGCGGTGCGCGAGCGCAGCCGTGCCCACCGCCCACAGCAGCGTGGGCACTGACGACCACAAGCTCTCGCCGCACTTCGTCCATTCTATAAACTGTCACACACACATTTAAAGCTTTGTTACTTGTGAGAAACAAATGTACAACCACCGCGATTTGATTTTTTATAAGCCAACTGTCAAACGTAAATGAAAACCAAAGGAAAATAGCCCTTATGCTTATGGTGGTCCATAGAGGTAGAAAAATTATGTACCACTGACCAGTGGTGAGGTCTGGCGGCGCCTGCGGGGTGCAGTACGTGGGAGGGATATCGAGCGGGGAACTCGTGCAGGTGCGGGGAGGGATTATGACCCTTCTTTACGGGTAGTAATTAGACCTTATTTTTTCTTTGGACGACTGGAACATACAAGCCCGCTTTAGGAGTAATAGTGTTCTATGATACCTGCCCATGGAAGAGGAGCAGCGATCCTCAACCCGCATGCTAAGCGTCAGGACTAACAACTATGTTTGTTTATTACACGTATCAATAAATTTGTTTTATGAATTACAGTGAAACGTAAATTTTCATTCAAGTGGGGTCTAAGATCATCGTACCATCGTACCAATAATGTAATTTAGATTTTCGAATTCATAGCTCGTTTATTTGAAGCTCTTCGTGAGGAAACCTGCACGCACACAACTGAAGAAATTCAAGATAGATATAGATGCATGTGCTGAGGTATGTGTGAGAATTGAGAACAGAACTTACTGCGTCAGTTTCAACCAGCAGATAAGTAGTGAAACCTTGTTCCCACATAACAACAAAATAACTTGTCTTGAAACCGTACAGCGAATTTTAACATTTGGCCAGGAATTGCTAAATTTTTGTGTTAGATTCTTTGATGTTATCACATAAAATTGGTTATTTATTATGTGACCATGGTTTATTATGATTTGATAATATTTCCCCTTCACAATGACAACCAAAGAGAAAAAATAATTAATATGACAACGAATGAACGGACGATGACGTTTTATGTGGTTTTACTCCTTGTAAATGTCTGTGGCTTACACTTCAGCACGTATAATACTCAACGAATTTGTAAAAGTTCTTGGCTACATCCTTATTAATTTATTTATCATCACTACATAATATAACCTAGCGCCAAAACCAGAAAAAAAAACAAAAGAAAACAAAGTCGCTTTCTCCCTATGTCCCTATATCTCTATACTCTAAGCTCTATGTAAACTACGCAACGGATTTTGATGCGTTTTTTTTAATAGATAGAGTGATTCAAGAGGAAGGTTTATATTTATAATACACTACAGTGGCGTAGCTAGGGGGACAAGGGCCCTGGTGCATAGGGAAAGAATCGGGCCCTTTTCATCCCCTCTTTCCGCGTAGTTTGAACTTATATTGACCTTCAAAATTTTATTGATAAGAATAAGAATAGGAAACAGTGAGTTGAACTTATCCCTGGTAGGCTGTATGAGCTGAATCCATACGTTGTCTCTATTAGAATCTCCATGTGTTTAATAGACGGAAAAGGGAATAAATAAACAACGACGATGCCGCCTCATTTTCTATTGCAATTAACGATAAATGTCGGAGGCGATCTTGTCAAATGCAGTTTCTTAAATATTTTTTTATAATCTTCAGTTTACTGAAAGATCTTTTACTGCCGCGGAAGTAACAGGAATTGTATGAAACAGTAGCATCGCTGTATACCTACACTTCCGTAAGGTCACATTCGTTGCAAAGCTGACGCATAGACCACGTCTCCATCAATTGAGAGAGGATCAGATGATATACATTAAGAAATTGGAGCGAAAAATTGGGTCCAATTATATCGAAATATTTCTCCTGAAACTGATCACATTTCTTGAGTAAAATCGTTTCATTCCAGCTATGCAAATTTTTTAGCATCA
This sequence comes from Teleiodes luculella, assembly GCA_948473455.1. Classification (NCBI taxonomy): domain Eukaryota; kingdom Metazoa; phylum Arthropoda; class Insecta; order Lepidoptera; family Gelechiidae; genus Teleiodes; species Teleiodes luculella. The sequence goes on along the minus strand of OX419590.1, from coordinate 1,028,262 downwards.
GGAATTCGAACGATTTACAAACTGCACTCATACAAATAAAACGCGCATCTAACTGATTGATTATTATGTCAAGTACATTGTTGAAAATAGTTACTCTAAAGACTTCTTGTTTGGTAATAACAAGAAAATATGACTTGAAATATATAGGAGACACAAATAATTACGTCTCCAAAAAACGTCAGTGCATTTTTGGATTTCGTACAAGAAGGTGAGTAATATATTTGGTTTTTTGGAAGAATTTAGTGTTAATTTCGTTAAAATATAATTCCAAATGATAATAACTAGTATATTTTTAACATATTTTAACAAATAATTTATAAAGATACGATGAATTCACATAAAATAAAATTATTATTTTTTCAAAGTTGAGGTTAGAGGGCCCGCTGAGCTCCAGGGCCCTGGTGCACTGCACCACCTGGCCCTATGATAGCTACGCCACTGATACACTAGCGACCCGCCCCGGCTCCGCACGGGAAAATGGTTATTGTGGCTTATCCTTAAGTATATTACGCATGTATTATACATATAAACCTTCCTCTTGAATCACTCTATCTATTAAAAAAAACCGCATCAAAATCCGTTGCGTAGTTTTAAAGATTTAAGCGCACAAAGGGACATAGGGACATAGGGACATAGGGACGGAGAAAGCGACTTTGTTTTATAATATGTAGTGATGATGATGCATAATATACCTACTTAAGGATAACCCACAATAACTATTTCCCGTGCGGAGCCGGGGCGGGTCGCTAGTTACAAAAGGATAGGTTGTGCCCCCCCGTACCCCCGCTTCGGTTCACGCCCTTAGATATTTGGTGCAAGATTAGTATTTTTAGTGCACGAATAATATATTTGTTGTAAGATTTGATTTTTTGGTTAACAGAAAATTATATTCCGTTACAAAATATACCTTCATGCAAAATACGGAAAAAAAAAAAAACTGTTCCAGTTCTATTGTAGTAAATAAATATCCATAAGTTTTTATGGATAGGTATTTAGGATATTACTTCTTTAGACGTTTATTAGCTCTGCTACGACGATTGTGGTACGCGCCACAATGCTACGCTGTAGCTACGCTTTCGTAGGCCGCTTGCTACGAAGGAGACAAATTTGAATCAACCAACAATATATTACGAGTATTACTAACTAATCTAGCTTTCCGCCCCGCGGTAAAAGGTAGCCTAAGTGTTATTCTGATGTATAAGCTATATTATTGTAAAGTTTCATTAAAATCCATTCAGTCGTTTTTACGTGAAAGAGTAACAAACATACATCCATACTTACCTGTGCCTTTAGTATTTAAGTGTTTACAGTATACGAGTAGCATCATAACATTAGCTGAATAAATGTTTTTTCTTTCTTCTTACAAACCTTCGCGTTTATATTATTAGTAGAATTTCTAACGTCCTTGCAACCAACTATATTATTATTTAAAGTCGAAATTCTGGACTACTCCTCCCCCTTTCCTCTAGGTCTTATTTCATTACTGTGAAAAAAAGTACTAACGCTGAAAGCTGTCTATGATTCACCGCAAAATAATTTCCATCATAATATTTAACAAAACGTTGTCGAAAAGATTTAATAATTAGTTTATTATTGATGACGAATTAGCAGAAAGTCCAGACATGGTTGGCCTAACTCAAGTATATTTTTGTTACTTAATCAGAACTACATGGTATAAAAATAAATAATCTCAATAAACAACAACACACTTGACGAACATTTATTGTCTAACAATTGAAAGTCAACAGATGAGAACACGTCACCACTCAAGGTTTCTTCCGATCGTCCATCTGCGAGGATCCTGGCGAGGGCTCAACCGCGGGCGGCGTCGGTTTGGAGCCACGGTCGGCTTTGGACGAGTGTCCCTGATTGGCAGTCGGTGACATTGTCACCTTGGACGAATGACCAAACTCGGCAGACGGTGGCGCCGCTGTCGTTTCGTTTAGGGTCACTTTAGAGAGGCCATGTTGTTCGATGATCGCTGGCTGCGCCATCAGTTGGGTGGGTGGTATGCAATGCTCCTCCAGGGGACATCTTCCAAGCTTCTTTGTCTCCAGGGAGTTTGTATTGCTAGCGTTGCTGACGCCGGGGACCTGTGGACCGCCGCACGAACATCGTGTTGTCTGTTGCACAAAAAAAACGTATGTATAAGTAGGTACATAGTTAGTTTATCTAAGCCACTGGTCGGTCACTCCATACATAAAACGCGTTTTGACAAGCTACTTCTTTTTGAATAACAACTGAATATCAACTACAAGTCAATGGCGCTAGGCGCTATGTAAAACACCCCCGAACACGAACAACCTTGGTAGAGTCCCGCGGCGCCGGGCGGGGAACTTATTTTAGCGCGGGGGGTGAGTGTCCTTTCTGTACAGGTTAGTACTATTATTTTCTTCTGTGTCTAAGCATTGTTAAGATTTGATGATAAAAAAGTAAAAGTAAAAGTTAAAAAAAAATCAAAAATATTTATTTTAACTTTTGTGGCGAGTTCAGAAATTTGGCTGTCTTCTGTGGAGAAGAACTCGCCGGAAAAAGCTCCACAGGTAGAAGCAGACTGTTAAACGATGATGATAGTTACTGCGATAAGATTCCGGAGCTTTTCAATAGCATCAGCAGCCGTCTCGCTTGACTGGCTGACGAGGCGGACGCTGACCTCGCGGCCATCTTTAGCGATGACGTCACTCCCTCGCCGGCACCCCCATGAGATCCTGCTGGGGTTGCAGCTGATGGGCCCCCTAGGCGTCGCGCTCTCACTCTAGAACGAGGATGTACTCTACAGATACGTATACCATCGTTACATTGCACAGCTTTCATTAGTAGGATCACAGTGAACGCGCTGTAAAACTGAGTTTGGCTTCAGAAATGGATGTGGCGCACCAAAAAATAATATTCCGAAAAGGTAGGGAGGGAGTGAGGATTGATTCTAAAGCTTATGTATATTCAGAGAGAGGGTTAAAATTTATTCTATAGATACAAACAAAGTCCTCAGAAGCAAACCCGTTATAGTAAAAATAATCATATATTACGTAGTATTCTTCTAAAGTGTAGTTCTAAGGCAGCTGTAATGTAATGTTTGATGATGTTGTCAAAAACAAATCAACCTCCGAGCTGATCTAGGGACGGAATCAGGAAAACATTAGGATACCAAATCCATTGAATCTTGTTAATTTGTATATGATGAATAACACTGATGAGGTCTGACCAAAGTTTGATGATGCCAAGACAATAAAATATGAAAAGAAGACAAGTATCATACGTATGGACTTCACTGTTGGCTTGTAGCGGAGTAGTGGGCGCGTATCCACGCAGCCGTTGATGGATTGCTCCGACGAAGCTGTTGACCTTCGCCATCGTTGTGTTGACGCGGCGCGAGGCGCGTTCGTGCAGCTCTGCTTGCCTGGCGCCACCCGCCCCCAATAACACACTCGGTAAGTCAACTCTGCTGTTACTCATTCTCTCAAACTCTTACATCATTCGTCGTCATCATTAACAAACCCACTATCACAGAATTTGCTATACTGAGCTTAAAAGTTAAAGGTTTTCAAGTTCAATCTGGTCCTCGACTACGCCTAATAATAATATTACACACATATTTTATTATCATTTTATTATATCGTTTATTTCCTTTATGCTATGCACCTTTTCGCGTCTAATATTGAATGTTCTTACTAAGCTAGGTTGCCTGGAAGAAATTGCTTTAAGCAATAATGCCGCCTGTTGCCTAACGCTATACGCTAAACGTTGTACGTTACAATTGTACATTTTCTGTATGCGTGCAATAAAGTATTTGTATTGTATTGTATAATATTACGATATTAGGTAGCTCGCAATACGTCCCTATTAAAGGGTATGGTGGGTGGAGGTTCCATAGTAAACAGGCATTTCGTGCAGGCTGGATAAGTAAGATTTGGTTGCCTTGACATTCGCAAGTTGGTGAAATTTCCATTTCGATTCGTTTCTACGAATAACCGAATGATGATGATGAAATTTCCCTATAAGTACCAGCCTAATTAAGAAATCTCTGCAAGTCAGCTGCAAAACTGACCGTTGTTGTGGAGATCTTCGAGGGAGGCCGTCGGCTGAAATGACGCTGGCATGGCTGCTCAACTGGGAACCATTTTCAAAGTAAAGATTAAATACAACACCAACCACTGTTCCAAGTAGGGCATGTTGAACCTCTGGCAGTAATGCTTCCTGACGTAGTCCGCGTAGCAGAGCGAGAGGAACCAGCAGACGGTGATGTGGATCTGGGGCTGCTGCTGACGCAGGAAGCGGGTGAGCGGGCCCAGAGGCACGATCTCCGCCTGCCCGCCCAGCAGACCGGCCGTCGTCATCTCCAGGAGCATGTTGGGACTCTAGTTTTACAAACAGACGGTGTTAACTTGTTTTTGTTTCAGAAGGTAAAGTATTTTAGTTCTGGACCTGGTCTTCTTCTGTTCGAGTCCACAGCAAACTCAGACAGTCTCGGCCCAAAAACCAGCCACACGAATAGCTACGTCAGTAGCCTTCATCAAGTCCTCTCGCGTGCAGGTGACAGGACAAGATGGGCAGCTAATGAGATGGTCCATTTTCTGGGGAACCATACCACACCTACACTCATGAAACCCATCAGACAGAGTCACCTATGAAACCCCATCGGTATAAGTTATTCCTAGTCTGGACCTGGTAAATTGATTAAAAGCTGTCTAATGAGAAGCAGGAACATCAATTTCCTTACAAATGTAAGCAAACTTTTATCATTTTCTTAGAAGGAGCAGTTTTTATTTATAATTTTCCTTATCTCGGTAAAAGTTTTACAACAAACCCAACCAATTTTACAAGCATACCCAATTATTGGGGAAAACATTACAGTAGGATTGTTAGTCCGTTTTATGCTTAGAGCAACGCCGGCCTTCCGGAAGGCCGGCGTTGCTCTAAGGTTTTATGTAAGTTAGGTAAATAAAAGAAAGGACACTGACAGATTTCGTTAGTGATTTATTCAAAGGTGGCAGGATTATTAGTACCTAGAGATAAATTTTGCCAGTCTCTCACGAGAGGAACTTTATAAACATTGACTCTTTCCATTTTTGTGATAAGTAGAAAATAAATATGATCAATATCATCCTCATCTCAGCCGAAAGACTTCTTGCTGGACAAAGGCCGCCCCAAAAAAGGGGAGATATTGCCATAACGCCATATTGCCACGCTTGGCATGCGGGTTGGCGATCAACAGTGTGGTCTTAAATACACAGAAGGACGCTGCTGCCCATCCTCTGGTAGTTATCCCTCGGTCGCCTTCTACGACCCCCACGGGAAGAGAGGGGTGACACTATTCTATGCCGGTGCCACACGGCCTTGCATGATTAATATATTAATGGGCATTACTCACGTCTTTAATGAGCGTGTCCAGGTAATACTGGAAGAAGCGCATGGAACACACCCACATGTGGATCATGAGCGCCAGCATGCCGGCTACCATGGTGGACTGAAACACAATTCAAACTTGAGGATACATCATATATTTTATCTCAAGGTAAGTTTCGGTTATCAAGATTAAAGACATAGGCGCAGAATTCAGAACACACGGCGTCGTGTCGCGACGACAAACCGCGTCGTGTATTTTTCGTCTACCTTTTCGATAAATCAAGCTATCGAAAAATTTCAGGTAAGGGTTCTAACAGAAAACCTAACGATGAGTTTTTTCTACTAATATTATGAGAATTATTAAATTGATGTTACTCCTTTACAAAAAAAAAATACTGGACGGAATTTTGACGCTTTTATATCAGAAATGGCACACAAAATCCCGTTGGAAAATAATTCAATTAAACGAAAAATAGGTATAAAAAATAAATTCGAAGTCGCGGGACACAAAACTGGTCTTTTAATCATCATCATTCGTCATCATTAACAGCTCATAAATGTCCCCACCGAGGGGCTCGAGCCTACCCTGAAATTAGGGTGAATAGGCCTCAGTCGACCACGCCCTTGTAATAACAGTATGTAACTCTATGAAATCGGAAAGGCCCTCACAACGAGCGTCTTCTCGAGCATGGTGACCCTGGCGCCATCTCCTGGCATGAACACGGTAGCTTCCAGCTCGTGGTACAGGAACAGCGCCGCGGCGCTCGCGAACACCATCGTCGGCCCCACGCCCCAGATCTCCCCATTGCAGCTCATCCATTTCGCTAGGCTTTCGAATCTTGTTTCCAGGAGGTCCTGGAAATTTATATATTCTATTCCATAGGGGTTGTATCTAATTATAAGCTGAGCAGGATAGGCAAATGAGGGTAAATGTTAGAGTCATAGATAGACTTTTTATCCTTTGCATCTTTGTGCTTTTGGGAAGATAGTAGTGCAGCATGAAGGCTGTCAGGTAATTCATCATCAAGGGGCTCAGGCCTATCCTAATGATAAACGGGGCATCGCGGTTTGGTCGCCAGTAACTTTTTTTTAGGCGGCGGCGCGGCGGCGGCGTCTAGGTTTCCTGACGATGTTTTCTTCACCAGCTGTCAGAACGTCAAATAAGAGTTTTGCGGAGATTTCACCTAATGCCTCAGTTTCACTATGCTCTAGCCCTAAAATTTATTTAGCCTCAAAATAAGCTAACTGTTCACTGAAGTTCTTAAAGCTAGGTAAATTGTTAATTATTAAGTAATCAATTCGCACAACATTAAAAGGCAATGGAGGAGATCATTTAATTTGCTGTGGAAATTGTACTTTTGAACAAAGCTTTGAACTCTTAAATCGAAAACGAATGTATTGAAAAACAATACTTACGCAGTTGGAGTTAAAGCTTACAGTTTTACCCGCCATCCATTCGCTAAAAGGTCGAATTTACAACTCTCTGCCCTTAACATCTTCACTTGACGATTTCATTTCACCAGTCCAGGATTTTGTAAATTTCGGTAAGAAACAGTAAAACAGTAGTTGTTAGACTTGACGTCAGGTTTTTGACATTCGACGTATTTTGACATGATTGACGTCAGTGTCGGGAATCACGTTGGCATAATGAAGCAACTATGTGAAAGCTTAAAAGAGACTTCATCACAATATACCGAGTGATTGTAGCCTACTTTGAATTTGGCATTCTTCACACTTTTTTTTTCATGTATGTATGTATTTGAGCGGTTATTTAGGTTTCCTTGATTTTTGAAATTTAAGACAAAATAAGACTTTAGGAAATCTATAGCATCAATTTTGTTTTTAAAAAGTCCGTATTCTCACCGTTATATTAATGCCGAGTTTAAGATCTATAAAATTAAATAGAGTTGTAAATAATCTTTGTTTCTTTACAACTATGTACCTACGTAAAATAATTACTGCTTAAACCTGCCTTAATTAAATTTGTTTTGCCTCTAAATAGATAGGTATGTAGGTACTTACTTACTTAGCGTGTGGGTTTTCGATGTGGTGGTGGTGTAAGAATCGTGGTATGAAGGCAAATTACAGTAAACCTGTTCAGTATTTCTGGGCGGGATTCGAACCCGCGACCCTGTGCTTCGGAGGCAGACGCACTACCAACTAGGCTACGGGGCCGTCTGCACCTGGCTTAATAAAAATCTTAATTTAAAAGAAATAATAGTACAGGTAAAGTCACGTACTAAGAACATGAGACATTGATAAATGGTTGTAGGAACTCTCTTTAAAATCGGGAAATGGGATGAATAATAAAACAGCACATCGTTATAAGTAAGCAAGTGGGCAGACAGACCTGCAATGGCTGATGCAGACCATGTCCACACACTTCCTGGTTTAATACTAAACACTGCTACACGAGCCTACTTCACAGCACACGAACAACTACAAACAACTATGTCATATATTGAAACCGCAATACACTTATTAAAGCAACACAAAAAAACAACAATTAACGCATTAAAATAAAGTTACTAATTAATATATAAAATATTTTATCTGTGGGTGTATGGACTACATTTTTAACATTTTTTTTATAAAAACACTTAACATTTAACTACTGTATATATTTAACTACTCATTATTACTTGAACACGCTATTCATTGAATGTATTTGAATCATTCTACTTTTTAAGTAAAATCACAACTCTACAGGTTTCTAAAGTTATAATATTAGAGTAATATATAAATATACGAGATTCTCTAATGAGTATAAGTATGAATGAGAAGGAATATAAGAAAATATATTAAGTAGTATGATTAGTGACATATTAGAATGAAAACAGTAAAATATGTTAGATAAGTTAAAAATACTTTGGCTTTTAAGTACTAACGTCTAAATACTACTTTTAGTTGTATAGCTCACTACTTGACTAGAAATGTAGCTCTTGGAACTACCACTGAAGAATTTTTTTATTGTATTATGTTATGTTCCCATAAAACATGTCCTTCAACAATATTAATGTACAATTTCTATGACTATGTGCTACGTGCAACATTTCCGCATTCATTGCCCGAGAATACAGAAATGTTTACACAATTATATACATATTTTTTACTTTTGTGTTTTATATAAAAACAAGCCATATTTACATGGGGTTTGTATCTTAGCGCGCCACATATAAGCTTCACATATATTTAAAATATATTCGCTAATATGCGTTATTTTATAGTCTGTCCAGCAATAGTTTTAAAATATTTACAACATGATTCTAAATATATTCAATCTTATTATATAATATTATGCGATATCATGGCTTCGTTGTAGTAAACTGTAAATGTAATATCAATATTTAATTATTATTATCTTATGTAAAATGTGTGCTTAAAATGCTTTTGATTAAGTATAATGAATATAGGCTTACCCTATCCAATATAGTATTAGGAATATACGGACCTTTAATATATTTTAAATAGCAAAATATCTTGAATAATAAAGTTGTTTTCCCAACCCTAAGTGTTAAAAGATATACTATTTAATCAAAGTTTTAATATTTTTATACAGATACGTGTATAAATACTGGGGATAAATATTATTATTCTTTTTAAATATTTCCAATCCATACCGCTCACATTAACTCCTGAAAATACTAGTATAAATTTATTTATTTTTAACCTTCCTGACAAACAACTGTTAAATAGATGTTATTTCGACCATCATTTTACTTAAGTTCTCCTGAGAACCATACGAAAAATTAAGAAATTTTCAACGAGACGAATGGCTTCCCAGCAAAAACATTTCGCAATCTAACAGTCTAAATACAACACACGGTGTACTTTGATATAGTAATGCCCCTTGTGAATGGTTGTCTAGTTGTCAAACTAGCCACTCGACGCTGGGAGGCTTGGCAGTGAGCGGAGTGGTGGTGCGGGGCTGGTCAGGTCACAGGTTGAAGACTGTGGCGTCTGCAGGCGGTATCGACGTGATCTCCGGTCGCTGGATGGTCTTGATGCGCTATAACATACAAACATCAACATGAATATTTAGAAAATTATCCTAGAGTTATGATCTCATTTATTTATACATATAAGTCGGTACAAGAGATACCATTTAATATATTGAACAACCGGGCTTTCTTTCCAATTCAAATACTCGTAATTGAAAAACGAAAAATAAAAATAGAACCACCAAAAAGCTGCAGATAATGTACAGAAAAATAAACTATAAACCACCTGTTATAAAACTGCCAGCGGTGACCAGGAATAAAGTATACAAAGTGTAATGTAATTATATTTTTTATATGCTAAATAAAAAAAAGAATAAGTAAAATAATAAGAATATTTTCGTACTGACATGTGACATTTAAAATGAGAGCCCCCTAAACTAGTAGAAAATGTAGAAGATGACGACGTAGCTAACATCATCAACAGTAATGCCTATAAAACAGTATACAAAAATGCAGAAGATGAAATACACGATACAAATGATTTCCAAGATACTAACGTTAGTGAAGTTGCCAGGTGTGATAAGGAACTTGTAGACGATGTAGAGTGGGATGAAGGAGACGGTGGTGCCGGTCATAACCCAGCCGACGGTGATGGACCACTCAGGGTAGGTGTACTCCGGGGTACCCAGCATCTCCTCGTGGGCCAGGACAGAGAACACGAACAGGACCAGGAGGAACACGGGGCTATAAGCATAAAAGAGATTTAAGAAACCCGAGAAAAATAAAGTTTTTAAAGTATACTGCCATTGACAGTTTTTTTCCGTGTATCTAAAACGTTATTTGTTAGATGTTTAAAGGGTTCGTTTGATTTCCTAATCTTATTGCAAAGCTCTTTGTAAAATAGACATCAAACATAATAAGAGAGATTGTAAATTAATAAAGACCAAATAGTGTCAATTTAAAAGTACGCCGGTAATTACGAATTGTCAGTTAAAATGAAAGTCTAATTAAACAAATGATGATTTAACAACCAATACTTATTTCGTCATTATCATCATCAATACTGGACAAAGATTTACTCCAACAGTCTCCATACAGCGGCCCTGGATCATTGTTTCATCTCGTTTTGCATCTTACAGAAAATCAGGTCTTTGTGGACAGTTTATTAATAATGTAACCTGATATAAGTCCAGCAAGCTCGCCAGAACCAGCCGGGCGAGTGTCCGAGCATGCTCTTGACGTCTGCGGAGAACTTGTCCACGCCGTAGACCCAGCAGACGCCGGCAGCTTCAGCGAACACCACGAACAGGATCGCCAGCCCTGGTCCATACACGTTCAAGAGGTCCACCAGGTATACGCCGCCCTGCAGGATTATTGAAGACAACATTATTACAGCAATGAAAGATAAAATTGTGTTATATACTGTGATAGTACACGAAGATGTTCGAAATTTAAAGGTTTCGAAGTATGATAAAGGATCGGTTTGTTTCTAATCAGAATAAAATTCATATCAGTCTACAATGAAAGTTTAATCTTAAATATATTTTTCCTTATATATTTTATAATATTTTCACTTGTATTTCTGATAAATTAAAGAATATATATATTTGCGATATCCTTCCAGAAAGCCTTTTAAGTTAGTATACCAAACGGTTGGGGTTGCCTGGTAGAAATTGCTATCTTAGCGATAAGACCGCCTTTTGTACACTTGTGTTGTTTTGAATTGTGTTTTGCGTGTGCTTTTTGTGTACAATAAAGTATATTCTATTCTATTTTAGCGGTACAATTTGCAAAACTTGAAAAAAAAACCAGATATGTGACCACTAGAATAGCGCAGCCCTAAACTAAATAAAACCTACGTCAATCACCGCTTTACATTTCTACATCTAGGCGATATATCAACGACTCCCACCTTGATATTCACTTCTACACCTAAACTACCATAAGAAAGGATATCATTCACGTTTCATACAATGTTGGACCAAAAAGTGAAAATGCCGGCCAGAGAAAAAAAGTGTAATTTTCGGATAGAACACGTAATTCATATATTTTTTTACTATTACACCAAACCTGTGCGTCCCATGGTTGTGTTGGTATAAACTCGGATTTCAAGTTCACTTTTCATACAATTTGGATCAAAAAGTAAAAATGCCGGCCAGAGAAAAAAAGTGTTATTTTCGGATAGAACACATAATTAACATATTCTTTTACTATGACACCAAACCTGTGCGTCCCATGGTTGTGTTGGTATTAAACTCGGATTTCAAATCCGGTGAAGCTTGATTCGTCGTACTTTTGCAACACGAGAAATAAAAAAAAAATCCGAGTTTATACCAACACAACCATGGGACGCACAGGATTGGTGTCATAGTAAAAGAATACAGGAATTGTGTGTTCTACCCGAAAATTATACTTTTTTTTGCTGGCCGGCACTTTTACTTTTTGGTCACTTTTGGTCCAAAATGAATGATATCCTTTCACCTACTTACGCCTACCCATGAGAGGAATCAAAACAAATGCGTCGGCAATGAATCTCCCCTATCGGCGGTCACTCCTGAGATGGGATGAATTATGCAGCGACCGCGAGATACGAGGTAATTTATCGTGCTGTTTAATGTAGGGCTTTCAGCAGGGGAATAGTCAATCTCTGAATGGAGTACACGCATCCTCGAAAAGTCACGCGCAGAGATACTTTACTAAGAATTTGAATGAAGTCCGGGTAAAATTTTACAAGAATTCGCGGAATTCATACAACTTCATAGCTCCGCGACGAGAAAAGAGGCTTAGGTCTTCTGGGTAGCTCCCAAAATATGGCGGTTTTAGTTAAGACAAAAGTATTTATAAGAAATGCTGGTTGGCTTCTGGCCTGGAATCGGATCCAACTCATTTTGTGGGTATTATAATGCAGTTCTGTTCAAACTAATATCGAATCGCCTCTTTTAAGAGTCTAATCTGAGAGAAAAGAGAGAGAGTGAAACTGAGCAAAACTTAGTAATTTCCTTAAAATTTGACGTCGAAAAGTGATTTATGTAATCTTATTTCGACAAAAACGTTCTGATTTTGATTTTTTGCAGAATAAATAGTTCGGTCTTGCGGACCAACAACAACAACTGCGATTCCCAACTTTGTGGTTTATCAGCGCAGATTATCTAGTGCATATTAAAATGACGAAAAAGAAGAACACGTGGGACCTATACTTATTAAGATTGAGACCCTTGACCATGAAAAAATAATTTTCACGTTAAAATATATGGGTTCGTCGCGCTCAATGTTTCATCGTACCGGAATTTTTAATAACAAGAAAAGGTATGTAATATTGCCCAAAAAAATTTGTATATTTGCTTATTTTTACTTGCTATTATAAAATATACCTACTCAAGAGAAAATAAATTTCATGTAGTTGAAGTGCAAGGTTGTATAAGGTAAAAAACCAGAGAAAGTGCGGCAGCGTTCACTTGTGTAGCCGACATCAACTGTACGTACAGTGTAAAAGAGAATCCAAAAGTTTTTTGGCAAATGAAGTTGTAGTGTTGCATCATATGACGCGTTTCTTAGCCCTAAAGTACTCGGCATCAAATACGAAAACCATTATAACAACCTGCATGAGAATAAAATATATTTTCCTTTGAAACAAAACGCCCAGTCAAGGCAACTGAAGCTATCATAAAGCAATACAGTTCTTGCTGACTTGCAATACGCCGTTCGTGTATCTGATTTGACTAATCCGTCGTATTTGTGTATAGAAGAATCTCTAGGTAAGGAAAGGGACACTGAATATCTTCACATAAGCATTAAGGCATATAATAGTAAGTCCAAGTCAAATTCCATATCAGCTTATAAGTATAATGTTCCCATCGGGTGGCTTGAGCCTACCATAAAAACAGGGTGAAAGTAAACTTATTTATTCATAAATACGAATCGTTTAAAGATTGTCGAAAGTATGTGACACTGATTCCACAAGAAACATAGTAATTAATGTTTCCATTTTAATCGTAATGTGTTTGAACACAAAACTTCAAAAAAAAACGAAATAAATATATTCTCGTAGAAATCGTGTCATAATTATATCGGAGTGTTGCCAGTGTTGCGTTAACCTGCTACGTCGTCGTAGCCCGTTCGTAGCGTTTCACCCTCTACGGCGTAGCTGACTTTTTTTGGGGTAGAGTCTTCCACTCCCCCGCAAGTCCGGTGAAGCTTGATTGGTCGTACCTTTTCGACACAAGCATAGGTCAATTAAAAAAAAAAAAACGGCGTAGCTCGTTCGTAGCATTTTTACGTAGTTTACATTCGTAGGTCTTTCTTCAAGTCCAGTGTAGCTTGATTGGTCGTACATTTCTGATACAAGCAAAGGTAAAAAACAACAGTCTTATCCTTGTAATAATGTACTTACATAAGTGGTAGTGGGCAGGGCACATATGTAGATGAAGAGTAGTAAGAATGCGACGAATATCTCGCGGTGCCTGCCCAGCACGCGAGGGTACTCGTCGCATAATGCCGTCGTCACCGCCTCCAAACCTGATCCAGTAGCAGGTCAATATATTATTATTTCTGTTATAATTATATAGATGCGATGATGACATAAAATTACTAACCGGGTTCATATGTGGGTGGAGGATTGTTTATAGTTGTAGTAATTAGCCTCAAGCCAATTGTTTGTTTTTTTCTGCATGTATTACTTATTCCCAAACTTATTCTAAAGTAGTAGTCGGTCATCTTGTCCTGTAATAACTTTTGTAGAATTTTTGCGTTTCAACAATTTTAAAACTGGTTCAATAATTAATTCTGGGTGATTTTAGGTACTTTGGGAATTTAAAACCACGAAAAGGACCATGCTATTGTGGTAAATCTTATACTGACTCAAATAAAGATATGCGCACCTCCGAAAGTACTATCCAATCCCAAGGTAATCAGCATGAGGAAGAAGATGATGGCCCAGAAGACAGAGCCGGTCATGGTGGCTATGGCTTCAGGGTATACGATGAAGACCAGCCCCGGTCCTTCCAGACCCACCTCTTCGATGCTCTTCTGTTGGACGTGGGCCATGTAGCTGAGATCATACAATTTTAAAACATAAATAGAATACTTAGAAAAATAAAATGTTTAGATAAACGTTGTTATTTTTATGGCAATACAATAAGGAAAGCTTTACTTTTACAAAACCGTTTTTCGACACAAAAACTAGTAAATACAAAGTACCAAATCTGTCCATCATCTGTACACTCATTATCATACCATAAGTTGGGATACTCCACAATAAGTAACATACTAAAAAGATACAAATCAATAAAATAAAAGATACAGACCTGAACTTGAAAAAAAAACTAAATTCATATTGAAAACTGGAGACGTATTCTTCTACTGCAAATAATCTGTAAAACATATCGAACAAACATAAACATATTTAACTATATGGAACAAAAGAAACACATTCTATAAGAGACTTAATAAAAAATAGATCGGCAATAAGGTTCTAAAAACACCACAAGCTAGAAAAAAAACCAAACGTAAAACTAATGAAGAAATGTCAACTATTTATTAAAATCTTACTTACCCTAAGACGGAGAAGATGACAAACCCAGCCAGGAAGCTAGTGAGGCAGTTGATGGAGGACGTAATGATAGCGTCGCGGTAGCAGTTGTTGTTGAACTTGTTGTAGCTGGACAGAGCCAAGAGCGTGCCGAAGCCGGGGCCGAGCGAGAAGAAGATCTGGGAGGCGGCGTCGATCCAAACCTGGGAGACAGATTTGATGGAGTCGATTTAAAAGAGGACAGAAGTCAACTAAGGAAAATTACCTAGGCAAAACTTCTAGTGACAAATACGTTCAGAAACAGACTTTCATATCTGAATATACAGATGGACCCATTTTAGTGGAACATAGCGGTGGAATCAACCATCAGAAATGCTATATTTCTTGAGAAATCGCTAACTCGCTACATAAAGACTATATTTTTTTTAAATATTTATCACACACATAATACGAGTACAACATTAAAAGGAAGAGGAAGATATAAAAAATGCTTAAATTCCATAACCATAACGTTTAATCAACTTACTTTAGAGTTTTTAAGTTTATGCCACTCAGGAGTCAAGTAGTAGCGAATGCCTTCGGCTGCGCCTGGTAATGTCACTCCTCTCGCCAGCAGGATGAGCAGTACCACGTATGGAGCTAGAGCTGTTACCCACACCACCTAATATAAAAACGGTGATTTTAGAGAAGAAATTACTTCAGGATCTAAGACTGACACGAAATGGCACACTAATGTATGGCTTGATTTTTATAAATACCTTGAAAAACTCCATATTGGGTTGGGTTCCTTCCCTCGTGAGTACAAGTCAATGAAGTAGTAGCCCAATTATTGCAAGTGGTGTCATATAATTAGTTAAAAAGCCACAGTATATCAAGATGTTGAATAGGTACTGAGGATGATATTAAAGTGCTGAAGAACTTACCTTCCCAGCGCTCCTGACTCCCTTCCAGAGCGAGAAGTAGACCAGTACGAATACCCCGAACACGCAAAGCGCCAGAGATGGTTTGATGGGGCCCATGTAGTCCAGCCCATTCGATCTCTGCTGTTCTAACACGTTGCGCCTGAGACAAATTGAAGAAAATTTAAATTTGAAGACTAATGATATAGATACAGTAGATACTGTTAATTTAGACGATCAGGGCTAGGTTCTTATAAATGATTACAAATATTAGTTTTGACTAGCTTGCCTGATTTGAGTTGTTGTCTTCGTGATATAGATTGTAGCAAAAAAGAAATGATCATCGCTTCCCTATACCACAGAAGAAAATAATAGTACTACCCGTACCTATACAAAATAGAGTATATTTATAAATGTCAATGTTATTTCTATTAAGCTCGCTGGTGTAAACTTGTATTTAAATCACCAGTCCGCAAGAAAGTCTTTAGTGTTGTAAGAGACTTACTCAAAGAATTCCTTAGCAGGTGTAGTCGAATTGGGGTCGAGCTGTGGTGACGTCACAGGGCTGCATAGAGGGGTGTTCCATTCGTTGTTGCAGCTGGTCCAGGGTAGCACAGAGTTAATGGACGCAAGCGAAGCTACGAGATAGTACACCGCCCAGCCGATGATCGTGTTGTAGTACATGCCCATGTAAATGTCGATCATGCAGATGGCATAGCCCACACCTGGTTATAAATCGGCTGAATTAGGTACTTTGTAAAGACTTACTTTCTAGGTTTATGATATTCATCAAATGATATTTTAGAAAAATTCATGTAACCAAAATGATACGTGTCTAAATTAAAAGAAGGGTGGAATTGTAGAAAACGATAGCACGCACGCAATAAACGCTCTTTATTCAATGTCGTACAATGTACTACATAGACAATTTAAATTACATGGCATTTAGATTAGAATTTAGATACTCGTACATTCAAGTACATACATAAAGATTCTTTGTTTATTAAGGTCGCCAAATCACTCAATTGTTCGCACCCGGCGTGATAATTTCGAAACGGATTTATTAGCTGACTGCGAACTTTTAATCCTTTCCGTTTGAAGAATGCTCTACAAACTTAATTTGTCCCTCCGCTGCCTCCAAACACGGGTAACAACCATTTTATTAACTGACAATAAATCTTGGAACGCTTAAAATCGAATTAATCATGCCAATTTTGGCGCACAAACTTGCCGGCGAGTTGTGACGTCACCGCCGCCATGTTTGCAATCGAATCAGCGCCATCTGTTGGTAATCAAATGATATCGCATCGCGTGCCGTAATTAGTTTACGCGTTGCCTGCGACGATGAAGACGGGGGCCCTCTTTATTGTATATCATACATGTTCTCTGGAGGAAATCGAACTAAAAATTATTGATTGCATTGCATAGATTTATTGCTATTCATACAATTTGTAACTCTGAAACGGAACTTTTATATTTTATGCTGAAGGGTTTCCGTTTAGTCTCAAATATTCTGGGGTTGTTTTTAGTTTTTATCAGCTTTTTTTGTTTATGGGTTTTGTTAAAATTGGCGTTGACCGGCTATTATCTTTTTTTTCTTTGCTGGCTCGGTTTGTTTTCTACATTTTATAAAATACTCTTATCGTAATAAAAGCTTGTTTTTTAATTATGAATCTGATAAATCTGTCTCTCTTTATCTTAATCTGTACAAGCGTTTTAGCGTGAAAGCTGCAGAGACATATTATTATATAACCAGAGACATGAAATGATTTCAGGCTTCAGAAATATAGTGAAATATCAAAAATATAATTTTTGGTGATGATATTACCTAGGACGTCAGAAATTAGTAACGTCCTCGGATAATACTTTAAGATTTAAGTCCTCAAGCAGACGCAATATGGGATATTTTCTTTCAAGTGTTGTAGCTACTTACATCAAAATATGAGTAAGCAATGATATACTCGTAATTTTTTTTCAGAATTTGTAAATTGAGGGGTTCGATTGCAATTGATAAGGAGACCCCTTCAGATAACATTTACGAGTGTACAGTCGCGTGCGAACTGCGAACATGTTATAAGATGTTTATGACGTCATTACGCATCGTAAGATATGACTTATTGCGATTTATATTCACAAATCGAATGCGTGAATGTTCATTAATAATGTATACACAACCTAACTAGTACTGTTTGTTACTTTTTCACGGTTGTACGGATTGCGATATATATTGGTAGTGTGGGTAGATGAGGTCCAATAACTCATAATAGGCTGTTCTAAACTGTAATAAAAACCTTAATGTAAATAATATAAAACTAAGGCATTCATTACTATGTAACGGACATAAAAATATTATAAAAAATATTATGATGGTTGTATATACGATTTATGACTATACCTTAGATAACGTTTAAAAATAAAAAAATAAAGATAAAATATATTCATAAGACAAGTACCTACAAAACTAAGAAGGCAACTTTTAAAAATGTTTTTCTCCAAAACTTTGGTAGCGACAGTTTCCTCCAAGGGCGCTGATTGGTTAAATTACAACACTCGGTGTCTGAGAGTTCTGCCGGCGCGGCCAATGGGTCACGCGCAATGTACTGCTATCATTTGCAAAAAAATCTACTTCTTAACTTATTCTTCCTTAGTTTTTGGCAGATGCCTTAAAGGGAAAAAAACAAGTAAGTGTTTTAATAATGATTATGAAGAAAGAATAGTTAGAAGTATAAGTTTACTGTTGGTGGCATAGTCGCGATAGCCGTCACTTGGCTTGATTCCCTCTGCGTATAAATATGTTCCATGAAAAACTGGGCTCGGCTAGCATGAGGTTTCACGTGTGAAATACATAATTTTGTCATGCGTATACTCTTATCCTGTTGGAGGAAATGCTCAGTTGCTGATGAGCTGAGTTGGTGTGACTGGGTCCCTAACGACTGGAATCTTTCGCGCAAATATTGAAGTTACTCTTCATTGGCCGCCGACTAATGTCGACGGTTTCGTTTCTTTTATCTTTGCAACGTTGATTCCTAATTCATATTCAAATTGTATTCCCTTTGTTACTATTTTAAAAACTTTGAAAATAGCTGGCTAGAATCAGATGAAAAGATTACTAATCATACAATTTACAACATAATATACCCTTATGCTTTTTCCGTACTCTCGTTCTCGCCTAAAGTTTGTCTGGAAGAAATCCTTCTCTTTCCTTTTTTTACCATATAAGATCTTTGGATGCAAGTCAAGAAAAAAGAACCTTTCTTTTGGTAAAAACTTGTCCCGTCAAGGTTTAAATGTTCCGTACAAAAAATTAGAAAATTACAATTACAATTTTTTATTTATTATTTATATAAACAAAATCGTGAACTTCTGGAACGGTAACCTCGGGGAAGAACGGTACCCTTGAGGAGTAAAATTTTGTTTTTTTTTGCTTCGTTTTTTGGTTCTTCTTTACTAGGAAGTACTTGCTCGTTTTTTTAGTCAAAACTGAAGTGCCTAAGTGCCTATAGAGTAGTTCAAATCCGGTGAAGCTTGATTGGTCGTACTTTTTCGACTCAAGCATAGGTCAATTAAAAAAAACTTATAGAGTAGGTAGAGGTAATATTCTAACATTGCTGTTTTTTTTCTTAACGTAACTAAATACGGACCTGCGGGTTCGAATGCGGCCGAAAAAACATCCAAGGCAAAAGAACTTTTTTTAAACAATCCCTTACACATATATGGTGTAAGTATACGATGGACCAGCGTCTCCGGGCCAATAGGTTTCATACATTTTAAGCAGCCATCGGCACTCGGCGGCGAGTGGCCACCATTTGTCGGCACTAAAAGCATTGCCTCCTGTATATTTATAAAGCCCTGGTAATGTCTCACGTAAAAGGCAAGGCGTCATGTGGACGTTAGAACTAGGAGAAAGTCGTACACTCTACATTGATGAACCAAGAACACTAGAAAGATAGGTAATAAGCATATCTTATTTAAAAAAAATATTTGGCCTAAACTATGATAATGATTGGAGCTTAAATATAATGCCATCTAGAAGATAGCTTATTTATGTCCCCACCGAGGGGCTCAAGCCTACCCATCAGGGTGAATAGGCCTTATACGACCACGCTGGCCCAGTGCGGGTAGATTAGATAGATTATACGTCTTCAGTCTACTAATTTTGGTGACACTCTGCTAGTATAATCAAAATTAACGCGATTTTAAAGAAACGAAGGATGTTATAAGTACTGACTATTGTACGGTAGTGCTTATCATCCTTGAAAGAAACTATTTTAAAAACGTAGACAAAAACCAGTCAACACGTACCACAATGTCATCAGTATCTTTGTAACCAACAACAACTGCGATCCCTAGCCCATCTGCCAAGCGAGAGGATTATAGTGTACCTATAGTGGACTAGAGAGCAGAAGCCGTGATTTTTCATAGGACGAACTACTTCCGCTCCTCCGCAATTCCGGTGAAGCTTGATTGGTCTTACTTTTTCGACACAAGCATAGGTCAATTCAATTAAAAAAAAAGACGAATTTCTTATAATTGAAGTGCGAATCTCTGTCAAAGTTCAAAGTATTTATTTTTAACTTTGGGATATTTATATCACTTAGTTAAGTTCTTTTGAGGCGAGTTTACAATTTGGCTGTCTTCTGTGGAGAAGAACTCGCCGGAAGAAACTCCACAGGCGTTGCATCTTTTCAAAATATTCCGTCGCCCTCCGTGAGCCCTTTTTATCAGTGGTTCGTTTGAATACACAGTGACCCTTTGACTACTGGGCCACTATCCTTATCGCCTATCTCCTTTGTGACGAACAAAGATGACCTCGAATTTGCCGTTTAGTTCAGAGCCTGTAACCGAATTGTAACTTTTATTGTAAAGGCGAAAGTGCGTTTTCTGACTGTTTTTCTGATTGAGGTAATTTTTGAGCTTAGAGGGCTGGAGAGTGGTATTGGCTGCTTTTTACTAGCGGAAAATACGTCCGTCAAAAAAAATAGATAGCGTGGACGAAGCAGCGAGCCAGAGAATTACAATACAATACAATATTCTTTATTGACACCAAAATATGTACACAAAAACATTTTTAAACAAATACAAGAGTCAAAAGGCGGCCTTATTGCTAAGGTAGCAATCTCTGGCAACCTTTAACCACCCTTTATTAGGAATTATACTAGATTATTAAAAATCGGTAAAATTCGAAATAAATACTTTCCTGCAACAAAATGTAGTTGACACTAATACAAGTGCACGATATCGAACCAGCACCCTTTAAAAATCGCTAACCGTTACACCATCCCACTTTCACAGCGTTCCGATCAACGATACAGTCGCAAACATCACAAGTGGCTTCACAGAGATTTATCAATCGGGTGTCTAAACACGAAATAAAGGTTCTAATGGATCCCCAATAGGGAAGAGAGGGGGGGAAGGGAGGGGGAAGGTCCCTGAGGGGAGAGCAATCACTTAGCGAATCATGAGCACTGTCTGTATTGTATGCAAGTAACAGGAATTTGTATTTGTCGGATCACGGCGCGTCGGAAATCGTGGTTTTTGTGCGACACTTTTATGAAGAATAAAGAAATTTAAAAGATGTTTGTGATACCGTTAATATCTTACCGCATTTGTAAATAAGAAAAGAAAATGAGTCTAAATGCCTAGGTACCTACTTACTTATAAAAACACATTTTTTTTATATATAAAAAGGAGAGGTCTTTTAACCAAAAATAACATACTAATAACGCCCGTTTTCACTAACCTCGTCTTAGGTTTTCTCTAGTTAACAAAAAACTAAGCTAAACAGAGCTTTAAAAAAAAATTGGTTTGCACTAACAGTTTTCACTTAAACGTTTCGTAAATTTGGCGGTACCTAGCTAAGTAAACGAACAAACTCTATGGTTTCATTGTTTTCCAAAACACGCAAAGTAATGTAGAGTAGTACAATAGTAGACTGCAATTATAGTATAGATTTTGTTTTATTTATTTTTCGAATAAAAAGTACCGTACAACGGAACGTATTTTCAAACACCAATCAGCGTTCAGCATTATTTTCATACAAACTGACAGCGCGGTGAGCGCGGTAACGCTCCAGCTTGTTCATAAATATTGAATTGAATTGTTATTTATGAAAAAAAGACAAATTACTATACCTAATATTGTGTTTTTAGAATTTTTACAAACATTATAAATAAAAACAATGGATGGTTCGATTACCTACAAGAATTGTGCTACTTCGAAAGGTAAACAATTACGGTTATTTTTGTTTTGCATTTTTTTTTGTCTACAAACTTCATAATATTATTGTTGGATGTATGTAAGCGTGCTACTGCTTTATAATAGGCTTGAATATTATGTATATATGATCCAAAGAGCCACGTTTACATCAAACTATTATGTTACTGGAAGAAAATCTATTTGCAATCGAAGTGCCAAATCCGTGTGCCAAATAGTGTAAAAAAGCCGAAGAAATTGGTGATATTTCAGTAACTAGCAGTTATTCTCAATTATTATACGAGAAAGGATTGTATGATGTGGGCAAAGCTGTATCCGCTGACAGCTAGTTTCAAATAATTATGCAATAAAAATACAGACTGTAAATTGGTTATAAAGCAATAAAAAAAATATACACAAAGGCACTTTATTATTCTTATAACATAATGTATATAAGCATTTTTTGTATTTTGGCAGGTATGCAGCTTTACATCTCAATAATGGGATATCAATTCAAACTATTACATCTGGTCTGGTGCCATTGAAAGAGGGAACAACCTAATAATGGAAGTAATAAGCCATAAAAAAGGTATGATCATGATGTCTTTGTTTTATTGACATAATATTAACTTATCGAAACGAAAAGTTGATTCAGGCTTTTGTAGTAATTAATATTTTTATGCATTTCAGGTTAAAAATGAAGAGGCAGAACTGGTCATAAATATGCAGATTATACTAGAAAGATTATACTATTTTTGGAGCTACACCAGATGGACTTATTAGAGCATATACCATGGAAGTGAAAATGAAGTGAAATGATAATTCAATTTCTTGTACAGCACCAGCATTGTATTATTGTATGTTATAGATTATAAAAATAAAAGAAATATAATTATAATTAAGTTTGTTGTTTTCTTCTAAAACATTACATAAAAGTTTAACCAGGATATAAACTTTCCATTCAATATTTTATCTCATATATTATATTTCTTAGTATAACAGTTATAATATTTATAATATTAGTTATGTTATAATATTATTAACTAAATAAGAAATATAATATATAAAATGAAATATTGAATGGAAAGTATTTATTTATTTGTTTGTATGTTTGCATTGAATGCAAAGATAGAATAGACCTCGGCAAAGGACATAGGCTACCTTTTACCGCGGGAAAATTCTTTATTCCCAGGAGAAAAACTGTTTGCAAGGTCTGCCTATTGCTAAGCAAATATATTTCAAACAGTTGTGCTGACACTTCGGCGGCTGATGAGCATACTGCTTCTTTCTTTGTTCATTTCATTTAACTAGCTTTTCGCCTCACGCCTTAGCCCGCGCCGGCAATTTTTCTCGTGGAAATGTGTAATCTTCCCGCAGTAAATGATAGCGTATGTGTTATTTAGATGTATAAGCTAAATGATTGTAAAGTTTCGTTAAAATCAATTCAGTAGTTTTTGTGTGAAAGAGTAACAAACATCCATACATCCTCACAAACTTTCGAGTTTATAATATTAGTAGGATTTAAAAGAAATTAATGGGAAGTTGTGAAATGTATTAATTACGAAGAAGTTAATCAAGTTGACCTTAAAAAATGAAAATATAACGATAAATATTACCGTAAATATACATAACCTCAATTTATTTGCAATGACAAATAATCCACAGAATAAAAAAACACAACTTATGTCGTTTCGTAAGCTCTAGGCGCTGTCAAATCGGCCTCATAAAGTTATGGATAACTTAAGCAGGTTTAAGAATAACTTAATGTTAGTGAAAACGAAATTTGGACTAAAAGTTTCCTAAATACGTTAGGCATCAATTTAGGAAATTCTCAATGTTAGTGAAAACGGGCATAAGTATTCAAATAAGTGATTATATTCATTTATACACAAGGTAAAGCAAGGAGAAACGCGATCAAATGCATAGATTTGTAGTGGAGTGATCTCGATGGCAGCGGAGCGGGGAGTGCGGTGCCCCACAGGGATTCGAACCCGGAACCTCCTTCATAAGTGGCAACAGTTTTACCACTCACCTACATACAGAAATAGGATGACCTGGACGCTTGTAGCAGGAATGCCTGTCTAGATTATGTCCAGCAGTGAACTTCTTTTGCTAAAACGGCTTCATGTGTGTCCACACCTTTAAATCCAAACTCTAAGCGCATTTACGAAAATGCCAGATGATTCCAATTTTGGAGGCAAAAATATACACTGTATGGTAGTGAATCCAAATCTTATTATTGCATAGCTATTATATTATTTTTTCATACAAGTGACATTGTATGTTTTGTTTGAGAATTGTGTAAAAAAATATTTTATTTCGGCGCTGCCACTCCTCCGTGGTGTAGTTGGTAAGCACGTTGGCTGCGTATCGTATAGGCCGAAGGTCGTGGGTTCAATTCCGGCCGGAAGGTTTACGTTTTTGGTTGCTTTCTATGAATCTAAAAATATTTAAAATTTATTTCATTGATACCAGGTCGGTGTTATTTCAATTGCAAAGATTTAAGAAGGGTAATACTCAAGTCCACTCAGCCTATATTAGTATTGAAAGTTAGTTATCGGTGCAGCGCACCAATCGATTGACCTAAAATGAGGATGGCGATGGTGTTACCTTTGAGGGCTGGGCAGATCCGTTTCCAGAGGGTGAGGCACCCGCAGCGGTGGTACTGCCCCAGGGCCAGCTCCATGAAGAAGAGGGGGAGACCGCCGAACAGCAGCATGATGCAGTACGGGATCAGGAACGCTCCTGGTGGGGGAGTCATGTGGTCTTTAATGTATCGTATGTAAAGCACATTTTTCTATGTTTTGGTTTGTAGGTATATGTTTGCTGTCTTGTGATTTAGGTACTTACTCCGTTTCTGTAGTTTTTTGTCTTTATTTTGAAAAGAATATGGTATTGTGTGCAAGAAATGATGAGTACTGAAATATCGTGTGGTTTGCATGTAGTGGGTATCCTTTTCATGTACATATTGGTTTTATCGAAATACTAAACTTCAAAAAACACACCATATAAGTATTAGGAAAATAATACGTTAGTTAAACAAACTCTACCAGAGTTCTGAAAAACAAAGTGTACATGTAGGGTGCCCCTATTGCCCGAGTAGCAATTTCTACCGTAGGAGCAACAATTTTTAAACAATTCCCAAGCTTCTAGAAAAAGCGCAACTCACCGCCGCCGTTCTGGTAGCAGATGTAAGGGAAGCGCCACACGTTTCCCAGGTCGACTGCAAACCCCACTACTGCTAGAAGGAACTCCGCCTTCTTCCCCCACGTCTCACGCTGCCTCGGAGGAGTGAGGGAGACCACCATTGAGCGGGGCTTGGCCACCTGCTGGACGGAATGGGACCATTAGTGGGATGAGAAGTTGAGACATACTAAAAATCTTTAATCTAACTGTACTTAGAGTGGTCTATTGAGAAGCTGATCGCTAATGCTCATTGTCTTTGACCACTATACCGCACTCCAACCTGTCCACACACTTAAAGAATCGTTTTGTACGCGTTGTCGATTGGCAGTTGGGGTTTTACTCATGTTGCTGACAGACAGTTGGGATTTTACTTAAGCAGCTGACGGAAAATGTGGGTTTTATAATCATGAGAATCACTAGCGTCTATTACTATTTCTTAATTTGGTAGTTGACGAACGATGGTTATTTTACTCATGTTGTTTGTGGTTGAGGTTTTATGAACGTAGCTGATGGATAATTGGACTTTGACTCACGTTGTTAGCGGGCAGCAGCGGGGGCTCGGCGGGCGGGGGGGTGTCGGAGGGCGGCATGTCGGGCGGCGCCGGCGCAGGCTCGCCGCACTCGCTGCGCCGCTCCGGCCCGGGGCTCTCGCCCTAAACACACACACACACACACATACAAACAATTAATAGCTGATCCCAGACATTTGATACAGAAGTTGATTGTTGGTTGGTTCGGAGGTTGGTTGAAGTTGGTTGAGATTGCTTGTTTGGTTAGTTGTTAGTTGGTTTGTTGATTGTTGGTTGGTTAGTTGGTTGGGGTTGATTTTGGTCAAATAATTCTGTATTGCTAACATTAGTACGTGTACGTAGAGTGACAATATAACGAAAGTTTGTGAGTATGGATGTATTGTTGTTACTCTTTAACGCAAAAACTACTAAATGTATTTTAGTGAAACTTTACAATAATATAGCTTATACATCAGGATAACATATAAGCTACTTTTTACCGCGGGAAAATAAATCATTGACACGGGAAAATCTGTTAACGCGGGTGGTGGAGCCACGGGGCGGAAAGCTGATAGTAAAATAATTCTCCTGTAACACAGCGATAAGTTACTGTAGTACTCGTAGAAGCAACGATTTTGTGTCTCAATCTGAAAAACCGTAAACAAAATTCCATTACTTAAAACAAGCAACAATTCCAGTGTTGACAGTAGAAGCGCAAACAGCCGCCAAGTCCGACTCAAGTCGAGCCAAGTTCACATACAGCAGATTGCTTGCAAATAAAAATAATGAAGAGGTGACCCTACCCTCTAGGGTCGGCAGATTATGAAAGTTGGTTCGGAGCTTCGATAAACAAAGTTCTTATTATTTACACAGGTAATGTAAGCCACCTGTTTTGTGGAAAACTAGCCGTATGATCGCGTCTACGTCCGCTTTCAATTTTTTCGTGGTTACAAGAATTTTCCTTATATTATGTAAAATTGGCCACCGCTTGCGCCTCGAGTAAAGACACGTAATTTTATGTTTGTTAAAGACTCTGAATGTACCTAGTACTTTCATATAAAATCCTAATCCGCCATGTAATTGCTAGTGCTCATTACATAACTCCTTCTCGACTTTTATACGACGTTTCAGTAATTAATTCGGTTAGTCGATTAGCCGTCCGTATAAGGTGAACAGTTAGCAGTGATCTGCAATTAACTCGTAATGCTCGAAGACGGTGCTTAATGAAGATTGGCGGTAAGGGGGTGGGCAGAGAAAATAAACAGAAAAGTGCCAGTTAGTGGTCTAGAACCATCGGCACACTGATATTATTATTTTCACCATACAAATGAAATGAAATGAAATGAAATGAAATGAAATGAAATGAAATGAAATGAAATGAAATGAAATGAAATGAAATGAAATGAAATGAAATGAAATGAAATGAAATGAAATGAAATGAAATGAAATGAAATGAAATGAAATGAAATGAAATGAAATGAAATGAAATGAAATGAAATGAAATGAAATGAAATGAAATGAAATGAAATGAAATGAAATGAAATGAAATGAAATGAAATGAAATCATTTATTTTAACTTTTGGACACTTTTTTGGACACTTAGTTAAGTCAAATAAAATTACATTTAGTGGCGAGTTCAGCAAAGCAAAATGTGCAAAAAAAACAAACGTTACAATATAAAACGGTAGAACTGTAGAGGTCCAAATGTCTGTACATAGAAAAAAAAAGAAATCCGGGTAAGGAGGATGTAAGAAGTGAAATAGAACATATCTATACAGACCATTTTCTTTTTAGGGTTCCGTACCTCAAAAGGAAAAAACGGAACCCTTCCGTCTGTCAAGACCCTTTTTCTCAGGAACGCGTGGAGGTATGAAGCTGAAATTTATATCAATTACTCAGGTCTACTGTCCCTTGAAGCTGTGAAAAAATCAAACTTCTAAGCCAACGCAATCAAAAGATACAGCCGTTTATGCCGCAAATTTTCGACACTTGCAAGGGAATCAAAACCTACAGGGTGCTTCCCGTGAACTCAGAATCTTGAAATTTGGTACGAAGCAACGTCTTATAGCATAGATAAAGGAAAAATTACGAAATCCATAAATTTTTAGTTACATCACATAATATATATTTTTTTAATAATTTTAACCTTACTACCCATTTCCTCATAAACGCGTAGAGGTATTAAATTGAAATTCATACCAAATACTCAGGTCTATAATACCTTTAAGCTGTAACAAAATCAAACTTCTATGTCAACGCAATCAAAAGAAACAGCAATTTAAGCTGCATATTTTGAAACTCGCAAGTACTCGCAAGGGAATCAAAACCTAAAGGGTACTTCCAGTCGACCTGGAATCTTGAAATTTGGCATGAAGCAACGTTTTATAGCACACATAAAGGAAAAATTCCGAAAACCTTAAATTTTTAGTTACATTACAAAATATATATTTTTTAATAAATATAAACTTATTACTTTTTTCCTCATGAACGCGTAGAGCTATCAAGTTGAAATACTTACTTAGTACTTAGTTACTTAAACGATAAAGAGATCTTTGTCTTAAATTTATGCTCCTCCATCTTTCCCCATTGTAAATAATTGTAATGTTATGAATTTCATTTTGCAATAAGATTACCATAGTTATGACTCGATTGTCGTAATGAAAGAACTTTGTAAACCTTGCAGGTTTGTACGGAACCCTCGGTGCGCGAGTCCGACTCGCACTTGGCCGGTTTTTTTTTTTTTTCTTTTCTCTGTCTGTTTGTACGGGCTAAACTCCGAAATTATTTGACCGATTTGAATGAAATTTTGCATGGTGGTTCTTCCATCCCTGGTCAATATCCTGGATACTTTTAATCCCGGAAAGTTAAAGAGTTCCCGTGGGATAGTTTAAAATTACAACGGAAAAGTCGGAAAACAACGCGGGCGTAGCCGCGGGCAGACAGCTAGTTACTAAATAAAGATGTTCGTGGCGTAGTGGCAATTACGAGCTCTGTCAAGTTAAAATGCTTTTTTTTTTTAATTTCCGAATTAATTTAGTTTCGATGTTCAAAAATGATTTTATCACCTTTGAATTTATTCACAATTATGAGCAAGTCTTGTCACGATGTTTTCCTTTCGTAAGAGAAAAAAGAAAAAAATATATTTGCTCTGAATCCATACTTATTTATTTATTTGCGATCAAATGGTACATTTCAAGGACTTAAGGTAATACATAGTAAGTATCTCATTTGACGATAAAGGCACTGCAAAAGTACATTATATTCAGCATGCATATTACATATTTATATTACAGATCGTATCGTAAGTGTTGATTAAACGTATTTATTATGTCGGGACCGCAACGCCTCCCTGTTACAACTGCCGATTCTCTTTAGCAACAATTTATCTAGAAATCTGTAACCTTCATGTTGTCGTAAACAACGAATTTAGGGTAAAATGCAAAATAACGACGTAAGGGTTCCACGTCCGACTCTTTTGTGTGTTTTACAGCCGCGCCAGTTATATCACGTTATATGGGCGATAAAGTGAGACGGACGCATCTTTCATTGGGAAGTTAAACAGTTAAATACTTAGTCAAGTACTTATGGTGTAAGGACATTGAAACGACAAAATAAAATTACTTACCTAAAGTAAACTCAATTAAAGGAGGGGTATCATAAACAACAAATATGACGGGAGTTGACCCGTCTAAAATATTTAAAAACGTATCTGTTGGCGAAACTAAATAAATAAATAAAAGATGCGTCTAATATAGCCCAATTTTTTTTGTGAATTCATCCCTTGGTTCTAATAATTTATTATTCATATTTTTTATTCCATAAATCTTTTCCTTTTTGAAATTATAGTACCTAAGTAATGAAATCTTAACTACAACAAAAAGTTAAAATTGAATTCATAACAAAGGTCTTCAAATAAATCAATTCATCAAAATTTACAAAGTAAATAGAGATAAAATTATTCAAAATAAAAAAGGAGATTGCCGGTCAAATGAATTAAGATATTAATTGACAAAGTGCTGAGGAAGGTATAATCGATTACATCACGGTCTGTTTAGCAATCTTGGACCAATCAAACTTGTCCTATGGATCTTTCGTAACAGCCGAATAAAAGTATATAATAGAAAATAATATTATAAAAGTATATAACCTAGGGAGTAGTGTTCACCCTGGTAACCAACAACAACTGATCCCCAGCCATCCACTATGCGTGGGAATTCCGATATTCATAAATCCTTCAAAATAAAGGAAAGTGTGAACTGTTGCTAGTATACTAACTAAGCTGACCTATTGATTGCTTTGAAGTAAAATCTATTATGATTATTATCTTTATTGTACATAACAAGTACGTATACAGAAGGAAAAATAGTTATACAAAGGTAAGCTCCTCAATTTATAAGTTCTCTGCCAGCTAACCTGAGGAGAGGAGATGTGATTGAAGGCAGCTTTTATTTGTAAGGCCTGTTCACACTAATCTAAGATAGGCTTAAGCCCCTCGGTGGGAACGTTATATAGGCTGATAACGAAACGGATATCTACTTGTGCTCAAATCAATAGAATAATAGAACAGAAGAAAGAAATAGAATAACAAAGAAAAAATAATGATGGTGATAATCAATAAGAATGCTGGCTGATATAGCAGAAAAATATACTGCCAGGTTGCACCGCCCTTCCCGTGCTTCAAAGGGCATGAGCTAGGCAGAATTTAAAACGAACACACTTTGAGCTCAACCACGTCGATACGATGCAGTCTCGATGGAAATGATTTGAAATAATGTACACACAGTCATTTGAAAAGAGAAATTAGAGATTCAAAACAAGGGGCCGTCCATTAATCACGTGAGGCTTAAAAGAGGGGGAGGGGTTTGACAAAAATCACGAAATATCACAAGGGGGGAGGGGTAAGATATCACGTGTATTTATTTTTTCCAATCAAAAACAACCTGCAACCTTTCTGTCTAGGCATTATTATCACAGTCCTTAATTTTAGAATAAAATGAGGTTATACTGCTACTACCTGTATTTAAAGATAATCTTCTAAAAATTTTAAGATTCTTTGCAGGTACTAAAAATACACTTGATGTTGAGTATCAACACGTATCACCAAGGGGGAGGGGGGGTTAAAAAACTTACACGACTCTTGGAAGATCAGCACCGTAGCCTAACCCTTTCAGACCGGTACAGGGATGCAAGGTCAAAACTGCCAAGTAAAATATGCTCATTTGTAATTTTCGAACGATTTTGTACTATCCCATTTGTACTCCGAAGTTAAACTAGCTTCAGATTCAGCTTAACCCGAACGATGTTTACGCAGCGCCGCGAGTAGGTCTTGGCGTCGGCAACTTGCAAGAATTCCCGCGGTAATTACTTGCGGCCGCAGTAAATACTTCCGTTTTTGTGTGCGCTCCAAGTTTGATCGTGTTCGAAGCCGCTTTTTAGGACCAAGAAGTTTTCACTTTGCCTTGCGTAAATAAAATAATCAACCTCCGTTGCTACCGTTACGTTAGTTTTAGGGATTATGTAGGTTTGAAACTTTGAATGTATTGTCAACGAACTTTATTTAACTGACTTATTGATAATGGATGATTGATACAGAGGGGTTTAAGCGAGGTTTAAACGTGCCATAGCTTATGTAGTAAGCGCAGTGAAAGTCCAGATATAATCAAACATCACGAAAAATAACACTCCTGAAACATGCATCAAATGCACTGCCAAATTGCAGACGTCAACAGCATGCGCTGAACGAATGCGTGTGCCGCATAAACGAACCGTGTGATTTGGCCTAGACTGATTTCACTGGGAAAGGTTTTGACCCCATGTGGGTTTGGTTTGGGCTTCAACTTCACCTATAAACTTTATGTTAAGGCCTGTATTCACTTTAATTAGTGCGAGTGCAGGTGATTAGTAATTGCGAGTGATTAGCACAGGTGTGTAGTGCGAGTAGTGTCCAATTCTGTCCAATTCTGTTGTTAAACTCGCAATTACTAATCACCTGCACTCGCACTAATCAAAGTGAATACAGGCCTTTAGTACGCAGGATTCCTCACGCTGCTTCCTCCGCATGCTGTCCGTTTAATGTGGTTGAATAATTACAGAGTCGAACAAACAATTGAATTCATAAAAGAAATCGAAAGCACAGTTTGCGGGGTCAAACGCGCCTATCGTATGGGAAGTCTAATTCTCTACTCTACATGAGGTAGTTAATATAAGAGTATCTCTATATCAACCATGAAGGTCCCACCTAACTAAATCTCCCTCAAAGCAAGTTGGGAGCAAGGCAACATAATTGTAAAGGTATGCGTCCCTCACGCGCCGCGCATTGCTGGCTCGGGGATTCACCTGTTCGCCACTGCAGTGTCATTTTACAAGGAATTCACAATTCAAGGTCAAGGTCGGGACGTTTTTGCCTGTGTTTTGGTGTAACACGTAAATAGGGGCTCGGACCTACCCTGAAATCAGGTTGAATAGGCCTTTGTCGACTACGCTGGCCCAGTGCGGGTTGGTCAACTTCACACACAACCTTTGAATTAATTCGCAGGTGTGTGCAGGTTTCCTCACGTCGTTTTCCTTCACCCTAAGCACAAAGAGCGTTGAATAAACGTACATATGAATTCGAAAATCGAAAACATATTGGTACGTGCCGAGGTTCGATTGAACCCGCGAACTTCCGAATGTATTTATATGAAAAATTGAAAATTATTTTTGAGATTTCAACCTATGTTCCTCATGGAAAATTGTTCAGTTTCATGAGTACTACCATTATGTTGCGGATAAACAACCAGTTAAATTTCACAGTGTATAATGTTTATAATATTTAATACCTATTGCTACTTAAGTAACCGAAAATGTAATCAGGCATAATTTAATTACAAAATTTATTAATTTTCGATATTATTAAGGTACTTAAGCAGCTAATTTGAATCGATAGCGTATCCAATAGCTCTCATGTCTCGTCACTAATATTACGAGTACAAGAAACATTATGAAAGTTTGTTTGTTTCTTCTTTTATAGGATGTAAAATTTAGACTTAAAAGCTACCGTGCGTCGAAAGGCCTAGCTTAGGTAAGATGTCCCGTATAAGGTGGGACCTGTTATAGAATAGATCCTGATAATCAATGTTTCTAAGTCTAAGGCTCCTGTAGACAACAACCTTAGCAAACATCCCCGCCAAGTTTCAGATCGGAGGTCAAAGTCAGTTTACCGCAAGTTGGATAGTCTCCCTTTACCTACATCCTAAGTTAAATTTGGATCCCAAGTTCTGCTCTCGTACGCGCAACGACTAGATACTTCAAAATTAATTTCACAATAAAATTACGTATGGAACTACCAATCGGACGCAGAATGACAAATACGCACTTTGACCAATGACGATGACAATCATACATACGTAAATTAACTAATCGCTCAATACCTATACGCAGAATGACTTATGTGACATTTGGTATTTAAGTACATAACTCGACACTGGCACAATAAATCTAGTGCCATATTGAAGAAAAAAAAAGACCAATCTGGAAATATATTCTACACCGTAAAACTCATAGAAGATATGTTGCAATAATCCACTGATTTGGCTGATGGGTTGGGGTTTGTAGTTGTTGCTAAATATTTGTGTTAAGATCCCACTTGGTTAACTCAACTAACTATCACACCCTAGCGGTGTAGCGTGAGATTTTACAAGTGACAGGACATAGTTTTCTCGTATTTAGAATTTTTGACTCGCATCCTATTGGATGATTTCAATGTTTCTGACAGAATTTTCACAGAAAAATGTGAGATACATTTTTATCGCTTTGATTCATACTACAGGGGCCGACGACAACATTGCAAGCCCATCGCGTATATTTTCCTAAGGGTACAGTCAGGCTGAACGACAACACCGCCCCTGCCTGTGCCGTGTCGCGGTGCAGACAGTAAACAGACCAAACTCTCACTGGGTACAGTGGACTGCACGTGTGAATGGACAACATAACAGACCGTATTTTTTATCTCCATATTTTTATATTATTTATTTTCACTGCACATACACTTACAAAATTTTACATAAATATTTATTAGCATTTTAAATGTTGTTTTGTACTACCAAATAAAAGCTCCTATAGGATCACTCGTGGCTCTCTCCGTACGTCCATCCACCCTATTTTTTAAAATAAATGTGTAAATCAAAATCAAAAGGTTTTTTTATTCGAAGTAAGATTTTGCAAATTACTTTGCGTGTGAATTAAATTAAATATTTAACCATAATTTGGGCGGTAATGCCGGTAATTTATACTAAAAAAATAGAAATGTCATTTAAAAAGGTTTAAGCATTTTCTTTTTCGTCTCTTTAATAATATGCTGGCGACTGTACCAGCGAACAGTCTGGAGTGCTTCAATTTGTCGTGCCTTGGTCAATCGGCTTTTAATCTTTCGGACAAACAAACTGCTTCAGTGTTAAAAAAAAAACAAATCTCGCCACAGTTGAAAATGCCTGCCAATGTTGCCTCAGAATGTGTTATTAGAATCGAGTAGAATATGCTTTACTGCACACTAATAGAAGTACAGACCATAACATAAAAGTGTTCCATTAGGCGGGCTTAATGAGCAATTTTTACCAGTTATTACGTTACTTGGTAACTCTACCTTGTTCCATAGCAGATTGAATCACAAAAAAAATTGGAAGAAAGAAAAAAAGAAACAAAGAAACAAACAAACAAACAAACAAAGAAAGAAAGAAAGAAAGAAAGAAAGAAAGAAAGAAAGAAACATTTATTATTAATGACGCGCCAAAACAATTAATAAAATACAAAAATTTGGCAGAATTTTGGCTTACCATGCCACTACTACTACTTGCTACTTATAGAATGATCTGATCCAGGAATAACATAATTTGTTGTCAAAATATATGTTTTTCAAGCATATTTCTATGGCAAGTCCATAACTAGGGTTTAAATTACATGACGCTGATGAAAATAACATTTAATCGGTTTTTTTTATTAAT
Organism: Teleiodes luculella; assembly: GCA_948473455.1. Taxonomy (NCBI): domain Eukaryota; kingdom Metazoa; phylum Arthropoda; class Insecta; order Lepidoptera; family Gelechiidae; genus Teleiodes; species Teleiodes luculella. Next base: position 993,687 of record OX419590.1, on the reverse strand, counting down.
GAAAATAAAATGAAGGTATTTTAGTAGTCCTAGTAGGATTCGTACTGGTTATCACGGTACGGACATTTCTGGGGTGAACTTTTGCCATGACTTTGCAACTCCATGGACAGGACACCCTTCACGAATAAACAGAAACCCTCAAGTACTCGCTTCCGAGAGATAAAACATCATACATAATGCATGTATCAGGTGTGGAATATTGTTTGGTCGCTGAGCAGAGGAAGAAAGATGAATCTGCAATCTGGAAATTGCAATAAATAATTATCTTTAATTTCTTGACATCCTGGTACCGCGATCGACTATTTCATTTACAGCTCCCTACGAAGTCCTCGAGTCTACCCTGAAATCAGGATGAGCAGGCCTTAGTCGACCATGCTGGCCCAATGCGCGTTGGCCAACTTCACACACATCCTTTAAATTACTTCACAGGAGTGTGCAGGTTTTCTCATATTGTTTTCCTTCGCCGCAAGAGCGTCAAATAAACGTATATATCAATTTGAAAATCGAAAACACATTAGTAAGTGCCGAGTCTTGAACCCGCGAACTTCTAAATGGGAGCCAACGGCTAGGCACCTGGCCACCGATACGGTCACACACGGCCTGTTTTATTAAATTCACTAGCTTCCCGCCGCGACTCCGCCCCCGTTAATAGTTTTTCCCTCGGGAATGAGGTATTTTCCCGCGGTAAAAGTTAGCCTATATTCTTCCGCAAGGTCTATTCTATCTTTGTGCTAATTCCGCCCGCTTTAATTTTTTTCCCATGGGAATGAGAAAATTTCTTGCGGTAAATCGTAGCCTATGTTCTTTTCCAAAGTCTATCCTATCTTTGTGCCAAGTTTCACCAAAATCGGTTCAGTAATTTCGGAGCCCATTCAATTACTAGGAATATTTTAGGTATTTTTTTACACCTTGGGTTACATTATTGAAGTTTTAGTAAGGATCCCTAATTTTTTTGAAAATAAAATATAGCCTATGTTACTCTGGGTGAATGTAGCTTTCTAATGGTGAAAGAATTTTTGAAATCGGTTTAGTAGTTTTTGAGTTTATTCATTACAAAAATACACACATACACACACACACACACACACACAAAAATACAAATCTTTCCCCTTTATAATATTAGTGTAGATGTATAGGTCTAAACGTGGAAAATGAGTCTTTTTACAAATGCGTTTATACTGTAAAAGTCAAGGTCAATGTTCAAACAAAAAACAATCAAGAAAAAGATATCCGCGCGGATCCGGAGCCGGAATGCCAGCGATGGCGGATTCACGGATGCTGTACTCTACTTTGACCCAGCCTCCCCCACATCCCCCCTTTGGACATTGTTTTGAAGCCTTTTACTTTTTACTGGTCCTGTTTAATGTTTCGGCTAAAATTTCTCGTCATTTTTTCATGTTATTTTAATTTGCAAAAGAGTTGCGGTTAAGTTTTATGAGCCAAGGTAAAAATGAGCCGCTGCTGGGTAGATTTTATTTTAATTATTACAGGTCTTTTATAAGTAAATTAGTTTAAGGTTATTCCTTTAAGTCATTAATATTTTTAATTTGGAATCCAGCGACAATTTCCTGCGAACGTCTACCTTCGTGTTCTTGCTACGTCCGTCCTCGTAGGCATCTGCTACGGCGTAGCATTTTGCTACGCTTCGTAGCTTCTTTATAAATCTATTTTGATCTGATAGAAAATTAACTTAACTACAGTTGTATAATTGTTGGGTTGTTTGTAATGTTTAGGTTAATGTGAAGTTATTTGAGATATGGACTAGGAAGATATTACAACCATTATTATGACAGTAAAAATAATAAATTAAATAACACATTTCGTATTATCTTAGCAATACCTACTGTGGTAAAGGAAGTACTTACTTGAACTGAACTTAAGTTTAAAGGATCATCGGTCTGTTTGTTTAATTAAGACACGTGATTCTGATTGGGCACGAGTTTATATATCAGAAATACCCGGATCTTAACGCTTCGTAAGCTAATATTGGTTAAAATGTAGGTAAATTCATATTATCTTTGACTCGGCACATCACAAATCGTATAGGCTTTAGTCGTACACAACTTTTAAATTCACAGGTATGTACAGGTTTGTTCACAGTGGTTTTTTCACCATAAGAACATTAAATAAACTAGTGAAATTTTGGACTTCAAGGAAATTTCTAGAATTTAATCTATTGTTTAGAATAAAAACTTATTGACTAATGTTTGCATGCTGTCGTATGCTAGTTATGTGAGACCTAAAAATTTACTTAAGCAAATAAATAAGTATATCTATAAATCGAAAATCAAATATATATTAGTGCGTTTTGGGTTCGAACCGGCAGTGTCTCCCAATGGGAGACAACGGTCTGAACCATTGCGCCGCCGCCGCCGCCGAATCACCCTTTAATCTTAGTATTTATCATACTCTTTCGCCGCTAATATAACCTGAACTACGTTATTTCCAGTGTGTTGTTATCGATAATTTTGCAGGTATTTATCGAAATCTGTGCAGCTTTATGCGAGATTGAGTCGCTTTCACATTTCAAATACATAATATTAGCAAGGACCCATTCATTACTTATACATGTATAGAATTTTGTAAATTATTATAAAATAGACTATAATAATAGTATTTTCATGAAATTGCACGCCTCGTGTTATAGTAATTGCTTGCGCCACCTTGGCCTTTAAAATAAATGGTTTCAATCAAAATATTGCAGCAAATTACAAATTACAGCATGCGTTGTGGTTCCAAGCTTAGAATGCGACAAACACAACTCTGCCCGTGGCCGTGGTTGTCACAAAGATTGAATAATAACGTATCTTTGGGAATGACAACTGCGATCCCCAATCTGTCTATAACGTGGGAGTTTTGAAAAGCCTTGGTGCAGCAGTGGACTAGTATTGGTTGTTGTAGTTCGACATACACTTTTGATAAATCATGGTCAATGTAAAGTCCGGGTCAACAAGTTCGCTTTGTTGAATAAGTTATCATTGTAATTTCATGTAACAAGATCACAATACGTGACTGATATACTAAAAACTTATTTTATTAAAGAGGAATTTGATGCCTATTTATTGTCATGATCTAAGAAGTTTGTAAGAAATTTACTTTTCATCGCTAAGACTATTTCACAAAGAAATGTTTTCAACTTTCTGCAGTTATAGTCATAATAAAAAGCTTGAAAATTTCGGAATAAAATTATAATCTATAAAAAAGATCAGGTAGCGAACTGTTTTTAAATTAAAAATTGTCTACAGCGTATTTGTACAATAAAAGTAGAAAGAGTTTGTTACAGTAAATGGAAAAGTGTGTATTGTATTGTAGAAATAGTTTTCAACTTAATAAACTCCTAAGTGAAGTTAAAAATATTTAGCTTTGAATAAAAAAAAATCCCTATTTAAAACTATTTAAAGATGTTTAAGGGTATTTCTAGACGCCGGAAGTCCTGCGTCCACTTCCGGTTTCTTTTTTTAAATAACGATGTCTTTTTGAACTTTTTAATAAGTTTTTTGAAAACTTCACCAACTTTTCAACTTGCTATTTTAGCCTCGTTTCTCTAAAACATTATAATTAAGAAAATTACACAATTATTAAAATGAAGTACTAACTCAAGTACCTACCTTGGATGTAAGTAGTCGTCAGCGTTCCGGCGATAGGAAACGCATGTCAAAGCGCAACAGGGCAGCCATACTTGTTGAAGTCGTCGCACAGACTGCCGCACGGCACAGGAGGGCCAGCCAGGGGCGGGAGGGGGCGACGGGAGGGGGCCAGGGGGCGGGGCTTCTTCCACCATTCGACCAGGAAGAATCACGCGCTGGTAAGCCAGGTACACATCGGATGGAAAACCGGTTTTATCTCGATGCTTGGCGGGTGATGGTGCAGATGAAGTCTGCTGTCCATTTCCAGCAAAGCTACTAGTCCCCCGAGCATGAAGTACTGTAAAATGAGTTTATCTGATATTTAATTGTCAAAAAGCTGCAATAAAAACCACCACGTTGAAATATCCTACAATAGGATAAGAGCATGGTCTAAGAAAACAAGGTCTAACACTCCGACCACGTGACTGACAAAAACATACGTCATTTTGCGCTGTTCATCCTTGTCTATTACACGCATTCGACAAGGATGAACTAGCAAAATGACGTAGGCTTGTGTCAGTCACGTGGTCGGAGTGTTAGACCTTGTTTTCTTAGACCAGATAAGAGAATACGCACAATAAAGTTATTTCTGCCACGTGTGTTTGGGGGGCAGAAATGCTAGGGGCTTAAGGAGGTGTCAAAATGTGACATAGTGACATAAGTGGTATGAATTTTATGTCACTACGTTCTCGAGCTTGTCGCGCATCACGTAGTGGGCTTGCTGAGTTATACAGGGTGTACTCGTAAGTTAGCAATTACTGAAAGGATAAGTTCAGTCAAGGGTTTGTTTGGACAACTTTCCCAAAGGAATATTGTGAATCGTAAGCAGCTTTCACCCTTATTACCAGCAACTATGCAATGGCCAACACTATTGCAATGTAAGAAATGCATTAAATCAATTATTTTAAATGAAAATCGTGGTAAAATTTGGGAATGACGTTTTTTCACGGCGCTCATTTCTCAAACAAATATGATGGGAGAGTTAAAATTGTGGGTAAATCAGTTTATATATGTTCCCACCGAGGGGCTCTAACCTACCCTGAAATCAGGGTAAACCGGCCTTAATCGACCACGCTAGCCCAGTATGGGTTGGTCAACTTTACACACAACATATGAATTTCTTCACAGGTGTGTGCAAGTTTTCTAACGATCTTTTTGCTTGACCGTAAGAGCGTTAAATAAACGTAATAAATGAATTCGTAAATCGAAAACACATTGGTATGTACCGAGGGTTGAACCACCGAACTTCCAAATGGAAGTCAACGTCCTTAGCCAATTGGCCACCGACGCGGTGACGCTCTACCTTTACAATGATGTAAATATAGTCCACGCAAATTACGGTTTAGCAAAACCTTAATTCTAATAACGCTGTATTTTTGTATATCTTTCTTTCATATAATTTTAAGACACTATAATTACGAAACCAACTTTTTTTCTAGCTTTTTTAGCTAAAGAAATAACTTATAATTTATTTTCGGGGAGCAGTTTGTTCGTGTTATAGGAATTCCGTTAAATAAAAGACACCATAGAACTAAACCTATTCTAATGAACTTCGTAAGCAATCCATTAGGTACCACGGTCTTTACTGTTAAGTGAATTAATAGAAGTTTCAAAGGATTCATACACGCATTGAACTTTGAACAATTTGTTAAACTAACCCTTGAACTTGCGGCATTTGAATGGTTGGTCGATGATCAATATGCTAATGGAGAACTCAATCTGTAGGTACTGGTTTTTGAAACTTTTTTTTTATTTGTTGTTAGATTTTACAAGACTTAGTTAATTTTCTTTTTACTGACTTAATTAAATACCGAATTTCGTTAATCGTAGATCGCATTTATTATAAACTAGCGACCCGCCCCGGCTCCGCACAGGAAAATGGTTATTGTGGGTTATCCTTAAGTATATTATGCATGTATTGTACATATAAACCTTACTCTTGAATCACTTTATCTATTAAAAAAACCGCATCAAAATCCGTTGCGTAGTTTAAAAGATTTAAGCATACATAGGGACAAAGGGACATAGGGACATAGGGACATAGGGACATAGGGACATAGGGACATAGGGACAGAGAAAGCGACTTTGTTTTTATACTATGTAGTGATTATAATATATAAGTTTGGCAAAAAAGTCTTGAAACGGAACGAATCTTACTTCTCAGAAATATCCATAAGTTAGAGCGTAATAGTATGACATAAAATAGCAACACCACAAAGGACGTGGCACCTGGCACAACTTTTTTTACATCCTTAAACAAAACTAAAATAAAAACCAAATAGGTGATAATATGAGCGTTTTATCTGCAATCCTGTTCACGTCCTAACATCTCTCCAATCAAATAAACTCCAGCTAGACCCGCCTACGCGTCTGATCTTCGCAGATTTGACCAATCAAACGACACGCCCTAGTTTTTCTATACCACCTAGCATTTTATATAACCGAGGATACGCGGTAGATATCCTGATTGATGATTAAAGGAATAAGTGATTTTCTCCCGAGGCCCCACTTGTTGATTAGAATACCTGTTGCTACTAACAGGTGTTTGGGGTTTTCGATATGGCTGTAGCTACGACTATATAGTTATAGCTTTTATAAAAAATATTTTTAACAACAAGTTAAACCGCAGAAACGACTGAAAAGCAAAATACTCTTTCTGTCTATCTGTTTGTTACGCTTTCACTCATAAACAACTAAACTGATTTTGACGAAACTTGGTACAGAGATAGAATAGATCTTAAGGAAGGGTAAGTGTACCTTTTACAGCGGGAAAATACATAGTTGCCACGAGAAAATCTACATTCAGTCATCCCCTGTTTTCTTACACTTCTTACTTATGTATTAAATACCTACCAAATTCGGAGTAAAGCCTTTCCAGTAAAAAAATAATTATCAAAATCGGAATACATAAAAAAAACGCATTGACTCGAGAACCTCCGTTTTTCGTCAGTTAAAAATGCAATATAATACATTATTTATACCATTGTAAAAAGAGAACCTAGTTTTGCGTGCACTGTGCTAAGGAAAAGGCAGAATTTTATACGTTAATCTCTAATTCGTATCGTTTTTAGATCTCTCTCACGTCCCCACCAAGTGGTTCCTGTATTAGATTAAACATGACTTATTCGATTCTGTACAGTTTGTCACTTTAAATTCGGCTATGGCTTTCAAGATTTGTGTAGTTTTTTTCAGAGTATCGAAAAAAAGGAAAGAAGCCAGCACATGCGGCTGGACACTTTGATTTTGAGAGTGCTAGTATTCCGTAGCTGTAGAGGTGAATTATATAGCATGTGCTGGCTTACTTACGTGATGAATTATAAAACTATAAATACTTGTACGTAAGTTCCTTGCTTGTACGTGGCAGTGCTTGAATACACACCTCCCAAATGTTAAGTTACAGCCTCAGCCATTACGCCACCGATGCTCTTTTAACAAACATCACACATACACATACATACACACACACACACACACACACACACACACAATCACACATACACTTATCCAAATGTTTTGCATAGCTTAAAAAAATGTTTATGTATCACACTCAGAGGTTGATGAGCGGTGTTACCAGGCACAGGTATCATACATACATAATAAGTGGCCCCTGTATTAGGTATTTTTATGAAAAGGTTTTTTTTTAATTTCAAACGGGTATTGATACTCCATCAACAAAAATGTCAGTACTACAAAACAGGAAAACGAGTTTCCGCGCCATGAAACTCGAAAAACTCTACAGCCCTTTTTAATTATTACTTTTGGCTTTTATCAACGTCCTGTTTTCCTTCTTATTTCTTATAGGTGTGTCCAACCTGCAAAAAAAAAATAAGTTTGTGTATTAAAAGGTACTATTGATTGAGGTGGTAAAATAACATAATATTAAAAAAAAAAACCCCCGCCACAAAACCGTTACTTGATCCTTCCTTTGGACAACTAGAAAAGAGCTGATAATATTCAAATGGCTGAAGATATTTTATTGGATCATAGCTTAGAATACTCTCGATGACGACACCTTGCAAACAAAAAAAACTAGATCAAAATCGGCGCGTCCGTTTAGGAGCTACGATGCCACAGACGGACAGACACACACGTCAAACTTATTACACCCCTCTTTTTTGTCGGGGGTTAATAAAGCTTATTTTAGGGTAATCTTGAGTTCTTTGACTAGTGAGGTTTTATGTATCTATACCTAGGGGTAATATCGAGTATCCCGGTTCAGTTTTTCAAATACTATCTAAAAAAGTTTTTATCTAACCTTCAAATCATTTAAAAAATACACTTCAAAGATTTCAAACTAAAAAAAAACTCCTTATTGTGCTATTGATGTACAACCTAGATCTTTAAGAATTTGAACAAGTTGTTCACATAATATAATCGCATAAGTTTCATGCAAAGGTCAACATGAAGGCTTGCCTTGCACGGGCAAGGGCGGCGTTACGTATGATGCATAATTATGTACATACTCGTACCTACCTACACATTTATACTACATTAGGACTGGTTGTAGCGTATAATGTAGATAAGAGACAGCTGACCATGCGGGCTTTCTTATCGCTCGGCACATATTACACTACTATTATAGTATTAAGCAAGTAGGTCAAGAATTGCTCTTATTATATTTCTAGCTTTTCGCCCGCGCTAACAGTTTTTTACCGTGGGAAAAAGGAATTTTCCCGCAAGAAAAAGTTGCCTATGTACAATTCTGATGTAACTATTAACTAGACATGCGCAAAACAGTACGTTTTAATGCCATATCACATTACTCATTACTTTCGAAAAGGTGATATCACCCCGTACCATTACATACACATCACCCTAAACATTACCCGAAATGTTGAATGAAATTTGTTACTTAGTACGAAAAAATGCTCAGTAGTATTCCGTATCGTCAGCACATATTACTTTATTATAACATTACCTGCGCGCGACAGCATTACTCAAGTTAGATAGCACACAAAAAAAGTGTTTTTGTTTTTATTTTTTACTAACTAACCTGAAAGAAGTTGATTTTCTTCTATAATAGCTAATGTGTGATGTGTACGTGTACTGGTTACAATACTCGCGTAATGTGTGATACTGCATTACCTTTTAGGGTGATATTACTTTTGTGATATCATACGCATTACCTACACATCTCTACTATTAACTTTATAATTGTAAAGTTTCTTTAAAATCCAGTTAGTAGTGTTTTCGTAATAGAGTACAAACAATTTTTAAAAATCCATCCATCTTCACAAAATTTCGCGTTTATAATAATAATCATTAGTACTCGTAGGATAGGATAGGAAGTAGAATTGAGTATGAACATTTGTATAATCGAGAGCGCCAATGCCAAGATCCCGTTGTTTTCCATCCAAGAGAAGCAGTTTCAAGCGTCGTCTGTGCCTATATGTTTTCGATTTTCGATACGTACCGTTTATTCGACACTCTTACGGTGAAGGAAAACATCGTGAGGAAACCTACACTTGCAAAGTATATTCAAAGGTTGTATGAACTTGATCCGCTCTGGGCCAGCGTGCGATACTAAGGCCTATTCACCCTCATTCAGGGTGGTCTCGAGCCCCTTGGGGGGGACAAGGCAAACATAAGTACTCATCACACAAATGTTTGCCCTGGGCGGGATTTGAACCCGCGATCCTGAGCTTCGAAGGCAGTCGTATTACCAACTAGACTACAGGACCGTCGTTCAATGAAGTTTGAACTTTGATTTAAAAAAAATATGGCATGTATTCATGAATGTGTATTATTATTTTTAAAGTAACTAAAGCAGTGTTTTGAGAAATTACGGCACCGCAGTATTAATCCAATAACATGTTGCCCATAAACAATGACAACATAATTGCGGTAATTGGAGGGAGCTTACGTGAACTGGTAATTATCGAATAAGATCTGGGGTTGACAACATTTGACCATTATTATTTTATTATCACATTTTCGAAACTAACTAAGTTGAGAATAGTAGCAACTTATCAGTTTTCTGAATGTACGGGTCATATAAATCGGGTACGGGCATTTTGGTAACCTTTTGTTTTAGCTCAGAAGTGAAAAGATATAGTTTGTCGTAGTATTAGAGTCGTATTCAGCAAAATATAAGATTTTAGTCAAAATATATATTTATTAGTTTAGGTAGGTAATTGATACAGGTAACACGAGCTAGTAATATAATACGAATTACTTAATAGGATGTACTCGTTCTTAAGTGCTTTGGCTATAGAAAATGTTTCCTGGTTTATGAGTTGCCTGGTAGAAATTGCTACTTTAGCAATAAGGCCGCCTATTTGTACACGTATGTTGTTGTAACTGTATTGTTTAAATTTACTACTGGTGTGCAATAAAGTATATTCTATTTTATTCTATTCTATGTTTCTTACAACTGAAATCACTAATAATTGTTTTGTTATAATGCTCGAATTGTTTAATTGTAGCCTCTATTTTCACTTTATTTGTGTTCGATAACTACTTCGCATCAGTAGTATTTCAGAATATTAGAAATATGGGTATTCTTGTGAAAAATGTGAATTTGTCAATGAGGCTCTCCTTGACTGCTCTGAAGTTTGTGGGGTTCTGGGCCCCGTCGGGTTTGTCAGGGGATAAAAAAATATTGTACAACGTTTACAGTATTTTCTCCTTCATGTTTCTTTTGGGTAAGCTAGTTTATGGTCCTGGATAAAATTATTTATTATACCAAAGATATGCTCAGGTCAGGTAAAATATGCCCACATTGGGCGCCATTGTGTGTGACGCACGCGGCGCGCCCAGGTCACGGTGTATCCGTTTAGGAGCTACGATGCCACAGACAGACAGACAGACACACACGTCAAACTTATAACACCCCTCTTTTTCGTCGGGGGTTAAAAATGGCTTGGACGAATTACCATAGTTACACTATAAACGTAACTATGTTACTAAGTCCATGAAAAATGGATGAAATGACAATCATTCCAAAATTAAATACTCGAATTTAGACGAAAAATAAATGATAAATGAGATGAGAATGAGGCAACGAGGTGGCATGCAAGGCAACTCGTTACATACAACAGTATCCTCTGATGGAAAGTGATGAAAAAGACTTACTGCATAGTTGTTCTTTGCCTTGAATATTTCAAGGTAATGATTCCGGAAATAAGGAGCGCAAGAGTGCTCTTCGCTCATTCTACTTTACTTATTTCTTTAGAAATAACTAGACTTGTGGTCGGGAGAGATATCTTAATAATAGGTACTATACAAAGTAAACTAAGATTTTGAATCATTAACAACCTTCACTGCAATGGTCGCTGTAATTTTGTACCTACTCCATATTACAAACAAAAGTATTTTTTTTTCTGTATACAATGTAACATAGTTAAGTATATCCGTGGAGTACGACACTTTTTTGGTTCAAAAATCTGGATTAAGACCTGCCTCATGTTACTATTATTTAAAAACCGATTGTTAACTGTTGTGTTCGTCTTGTCTATTACCAAAGTTTTCTAGTAAATTATTCTGAGTTCTAAAAAGAGAGTAAGAAGAAAAACTTGAAACAAAGTTGCATTATTTTCTTAACCAGGAACCTACCTGGTCATCCAGATAGTGGATCTGTTTATGATCTGGGGCAACCTCCCGCTGATGACGGGCACCGCCTTTGTGCTGTTCACGAACCTGGCGCAGGCAGCCAAGATCGCCAACCTGCTGGCCAGGAAGAACAGGGTCCGGAAGATCATCGCTGATGCTGACCAGACTCTGGGAGTTGAGATCGCTGGAGAGGGTAGGGAGATTGTTAAAAGGTTTGTAAATATTTTGCGAAAATTAATTTGCATTTGTTGGTATATGCCTCTCGACCTAAAAATAAATAAATAAATAACTTTTAGTTCCTGTTTATGTAAAAAAAACACAATTATAGCCATTTACTACAGTATTTTCAAGCGAGGAGCTAGGCGCCATCTAGTTTCAATACGGGATTTGAGCTTTTTCCGAAGCACGTTTTTTTCAAGGGCATTGGGGCTCAAGTATATTGGTCCATATATTATATACCTAAATGGCAAAAGGTTCTGTGAGAGCTCTCCTTGCATATCGTGTAAGTTTGGAGGTTAACCTACCTCACAAACCCTGGTGTCAGAATCATTAAGCATGTATCACGACTGCATTCTGCATTCATGGGTTTTTAACTAATGCATTACATTAGCGAGATTCTAAAGACGCAAAAGCCATAGAGCCAAAAAAAATAAAAACAATGGAGGGCTTCCCCCCCCTCCTCCTCCCCCTCCTCCTCCTCCTCCCTGTCAAGGATACATTGTTTAAATAAAATTGCCATAAAAACTCCTGACTTCATTGTTTTTATTTTTTTAGGCTCTATGGCTTTAGCGTCTTTACAATCTCGCCAATGTAATGCATTAGTTAAAAACCCATGAATGCAGAATGCAGTCGTGATACGAGCCATGCCCTTTGTCCAGCAGTGGACGTCTTTCGGCTGATGATGATCCTTGATTTCACCCCTAGTCTTTGGGTTCAGACTTCCTCTGATGTATGCAGGTGCGACCGCGAGACCACAATCCTCCAGATGGCCTACCTAACTCTCACCCTGATTACCACCACGGGCTGGGCCTCTAGCGCTGAAAAAGGCCAGCTGCCTCTTAGAGCATGGTTAGTGCTGTTGCTTTATAGTTATGCATAAAGACAAATTGGATCCCAAGTCTACGATTGAGTACCACACCTCTATAATGTACTACTACATTACATTTCGAGGAATTAGTTTTTATAGATTTGCTTTCTTGTAAGACAGAAAGTTATTAGAAGAATATTTGTATTTGTAAAGTCACTTGATAGAAAACTAATTAAAATAAATTTATTTGCAAGTATAATTTTATCGCTCAAACTCGATGCTTAATCTTGTTCTTCAGATTATGTGAAGGAGATTGTTATAGGAGACCTTTGCAGAGCAGCAGACATAATTGCATAGTATTTGCAATAGGTAGAACAAATAATTTTACGAGTTCTGGAAGTGATAAAAGAACCGTAAAACTCACGTCACTAGTAAATGGTAGCCAAAATCAATAAGAGCCCCCCCACACTAGCATCTTTTGAGCGTCGTCGTGATGCGTCACTCATACAAGGCGAGTGGAACAAAAGACGGAAGCTGATGATTGTATGCGCGACGCACGACGCCGACGACGCTCGAAGGAGTAGAGGCAGGCCTCCGTCACTCCATGTACTTGCGCGCTATAACTACCTACCGCCCGGCCGAGCGGTCTCGGGCCGACTGCGGACCTATTCCCTATTCCCTAAACGTGTTAGTAGAGTGGCGCAATACGCGAGAGAGAGAGATGCAGCAACTACTTCTTTTCGCCTAGCGCCGTGCGATCTGAATTCTACTTTATTATAACGGAGCTAGGGTTGCAATTTATATGAATTATGTCGCCTAGTGCAGCTTCTGTAGGGACTACTATTTGGTATTCTGTGGTAGAGGTGTCTAACGATGCTGCTTGCTGCTGCTGCGGTCTTTTACAGCTGGATATTTCCAGGTACCCGTACGATACGTCAAAGTCCCCGGCCTATGAGTTCACCTACCTTCACCAAGTCGGAGCCATCAACATCGCGGCATGCCTCAACGTTGGCAAGGATACCCTTGGTAATCATACACACCTTGACCATAGACATACACAATAGTGACTTACATGTTGATGATGATGCTGTATATGTGTTGTATTTCTGTGTTTGGTGACGATAAAGTATATTCGTACAGTCATACTAATATTATGAAGAGGAAAGATTTGTATTTTGGTGTGTGTGTGTGTTTGTATGTTTGTAATGAATAAACTCAAAAACTACTGAACCGATTTCAAAAAAATTTTTCACAGTTCGGAAGTTACATTCACCCTGAGTAACACAGGCTACCTTTTACCGCGGGCAATGCCTGATTCCCACAGGAAAAACTGATTACGCGGGCGGAGCCGCGGCGGAAAGTTAGTATTGTATGTTTTAAAAAAATATGCCCTTGTTATATCGAACTCTGAACCCGGCGATGGCTGACCCATGCGTCAAACCCGTGAACGTGGTGCTGCTTGGGGGGACTGGTCTACTCTAGTCGATTGCCGGTTGTTTTTTGGTTATAAGTATAATTATAATTTAGTTTTTCTACTTTGACTGGTTGCCTTCCTCTAATTGCATACTTCGTTTGCACTCTTTGTTATATGAATCAAATTGTATAAAATAGTTTGAAAAGATGCAACGCCTGTGGAGTTTCTTCCGGCGGGTTCTTATCCACAGAAGACAGCCAAATTGTGAACCCGCCTCGACGTCGAAAAGTGATTTGTAAAATCTTACTTCGAATAAAACATATTCATTTTCATTTTCATTTTCAACCACTGAAGTATATTAATAAGGTACGGGCGCCAAAGATGGCCCACTTAAATTTTTAGATATTTTGTTTCCCAAATAAGTATATTATAATTTCCATTATGTTTTTTATTTACTTTACTTAACTGCAAGATTTTACAAGGATTTGTCCTTGTATATTTATTTGGGAAACAAAATATCTAAAAATTTAAGTGGGCCATCTTTGGCGCCCGTACCTTAGTACAACTCGTACAGAAGACATAGTTTCGGTTCTTGGTATTAACTTTGATGACGAAAATCAACAACTGCGATCCCCAAACAGTCTGCCAGCGTTAAGATTATGTCAATATCTTTTTATCATGGGGTTAGCAGTACGATTGTCATAAATTCATAATAGAGTAGTATACCGAATTAGAAGTTTGCTAAATATCGATGATTCAATTTGTTTCAAATCACTGTTTCTTATAATGTGAAAAAAAATCAGTAATTTGTAAATGCACCCTACACGTGCCTAAACGTTGCCAATCAAGCTTCCTTCATTGATGTAGATATTTCAAATAATTTGAAAATAGTTAGTTGTTTGTGTTTTTTAAATAGTTTCAGCCCTGATAGCGCAATGTCGTTGCCGTCTTCAACTGCTTGGTCTCACGCTGAGGAATCTATGCTCAGACCTCGACATGACAGACAAGGTTTGTAACCTATACATTCAAATTTAGTCACTAAAACCATCATTGTGCCATCATGGATCTTCTCATAAACTTAATAGAAAGAAAGGATTGGTAGTCCAGTAATATTCGTGTAGTCGTTTGGAAAAATAGCAATAGACCTGATAGTAAAAAGTATCGATGAATAACTTGTTTTCCGAATCTAGGACGCGTTTAATTTCTAGATTGTCGATCGATATATTTCTGAATTAGGTTTTTGATCATGGTGCTTGGAAAAACATTGAAAAAAAAAAGCCTATTCACTAAAAATAAAAAAATAATTATTTACCTTCCCCAATATTTTTTTGCCAGATTTGTTTCCTTGTTGTTGTTGTATATTTGTGTCCCTTTACTTTCCCTTTGGTGTGTATTGTATAGTTTTTAGTGTTGTATCCAAATAGCGACACCTGTCGCATTTCAACGGAAGACGTTAACAGAGGATGGCATTCTGTACTTGCCCTTGACATTCGATGGTAACTCCCTCCGTAGAAACTTTCGGTGTGAACTCCTAGATGGCATTTATTTACAAAGTAGAATTTTAATTCCAAAAGTTAAGCTTTCAAGCCTAAACAACTGACAGAATTAAACGTAAGCGTAACTTTTTCCGCTAGAAAACTCGTCATTTTTCATGGAAATAATACGATCAACTCGGGTAAGAAGCTTGTAAAACATAATTTCATAATAAATAAGTTCATCAAAGTGTAAAGTTTTTTCTTGCTGAATTCATCTCATCTTTTTGTTTGGAGAGGACTGATAATCTGGTGAGGGTCAAAAGATACCGCTAGATGCTAGCAGCACATGACTGATCTATGTGGAGATCTTTGGGGGGCTTTAGTGCAGCAGTGAACATCTAGCTGTAATAATTAATATTGACTTGTTTCAAATGTTGTGATAATTATACGCTCTTGCCTGATATATCGTACACTAAACAATTTTGCAGTTTACATTCACCCTAGAACAAGAGGCGTTAGTGACTCGGCGGCTGAAGAAATGCGTGAAGGAACACCAGGCTACCCTGGAGGCAGCTAAGGAGATCCAGGTGTGCTTCTCGGCGCCAACCTTCTTCCAGTTCGTGGTCTCACTGGTCATCATCTGCGTCACGGCCTTCCAGCTTATTTCTGTAAGTACTTATTTAATATTATCACTATTAGCAAGGTGTCATAATCGAGAGTGTTCTTAGCGTTGATCCAAGAAAATATCCTCAGCCATTTGAAGATTATCAGCTCTTTTCTAGTTGTTATCTAAGTAACGGTTTTTGTGGCAGGTTATTTTTTTTTTAAATTTAATGTTAATTTCTAAGCCGATATTTATTTATTTATTTAAAAGGTATAGTAACAGACTACAAACTAATTCTCACATTATAAACAAACACACTTAGAAACTAATATAAGTTTGCTGTCCAATTATAACTATACACAACATTCGCTCCATTTTATTTTTGCGTCTTTCGGCTGAAATGATGATGATGATGATGATGACAACATTCGCTTAAATCATAGAGGATATTAAGTAGGTAATTAAATTACTAACATAAGACAAAATAAGACTAAATTAGAGGAATATAAAATAAGCCAAAGCAGAATAATGTTTCACGGGAACATTATTTGCTTTTCAGCAAACGGGTAATTTGGTGCGGCTGTTCTCCATGGGTACCTACCTCCTGAACATGATGTTCCAGGTCTTCATCTACTGCTACCAGGGTCACCATCTCTCTGAGGAGGTAAAATTTCCCGTACAACATTTATATAAAACTAGCGTTCCGCCGCCGCTCCGCCCGCGTTAACAGTTTTTTCCATGGGAATGAGAAATTTGCCTGCGGTAAAAGGTAGCCTTTGTTATTTCCCAAGCAAGTTCTATTCTATTTTTATTACAAGTTTTATTAAAGTCGGTTCAGTAGTTTCGGAGCCTGTTCAATTATTAGGAATATTTTTGGTATTTTTTTTCCACCTTGGGTTACATTATTGGAGTTTTACTAAGGATCCCTATTTTTTAAAATATTATTATAGCCCATGTTGCCTGAGGAAAGAGAAACCTTCCAAAAGTGAAAGAACTTCTGTTAAATCGGCCCAGTAGTTTCGGAGTCTGCTCAATACAAATAAACAATCAAATCTTTTCTCTTTATAATATTAATTTAGTGTAGGTAATGGTATTTTCTCGCAATACAAGGAAGCCCCGTTCAGGGAAAACATTTGTGTGATGAGCATTTACGTTAAAGAAGAATATATTATCCAATGATTTGCCTTTGCCTTTGATTTGAGTTAGCCTAGTGTCTAGATATTATTGTACCTGTATAAATGTCTCTGTAATCCTTTTGTGTAGTGTAATAATTTCAGCAGCCTTTTCAGGACTTTTTTTGTACCTATATTTATGTGGTCATTATTTTGTATATTTACGGGTCTTAACGCGATAATTTTAAATAGGTATGTTTTACGATACGGTACCTTGTTTTTGCCCGACCGACGTTTCGAGAACCGTAAATATACAAAATAATGTGTACTAAGCGCGAAAGCCTCAAACATATATTAATGTGGTGTTCGTTCGTTAACAGCCATATATGTCCCCACCGAGGGGCTCGAGCCTAACCTGATACCAGAATAGACCTTAGTCAACCTTTAAATTTCTTCGCAGGTGTGTGCAGGTTTCCTCACGATGTTTTCCTTCACCGTAAGAGTAGGGACTACTATTTGGTATTCTGTGGTAAGAGCGGCGAATAAACGTACATATGAATTCTAAAATCGAAAACACATTGGTACGTGCCGAGGATTGAACCCGCGAACTTCGGAATGGAAGTCAACGGGCCTAGCCACTTGGCCACCGATGCTCTCTGTGTGTTGTTCAGATTCCATTTATAAAACTGGTGTCGTGTAGAGCGCAGACGTAGCCGACCATGCGTACGAGTGTCCGTGGTACGCATGCTCCGTGCAGCTCCGGCGCATGATCCTCATCGTGATGACCAGGACCCGCCGCGTCGTGCGGCTCACGGCGGGCGGGTTCACTACTCTGTCCCTGGCGTCTTTCATGGCCGTGAGTAAACAGAATACAAGCCAAATGTGTGTGTAGTCAAATGTGTTGTGTGTGTTTATTAATCACTGGATTTTTAAAAACAATGGGCTCAATTCTGCTTGGCCGCAAAAATATCTAAATTTAAGTTGTTATGTCTCTTTCATGTTCTTATTCTATTCTATTCTATTCTAAGAACGAAAAGGGACAGATGATTGCCAACCTACATTTAGACATGCCAAACATCGATTTTACGCGTAATTTAGCTGGAATTTAAAAACATCCCGACTAAATTAAATAATAATAATAAAAAATAAGCTAAATTTGACAGTTGCGCTGCTCAAATAGATCGGAGCATCAGTTTAGGAGCTATGATGTGGCTATGATACCACAGATAGACAGACAGACACACGTGTCAAACTTATAACACTCCTCTTTTTGGGTCGGGGGTTATTTTTAACACTGCTGGACAAAGGCCTTAGCCATGGATCTCCAAAACAATCAGTCCTGCTTGGCTCGCATCCAGCGGCAAACTGCGACCCTCGCCAGATCGTCGGTATATGCCTTTCGATGCAAGGCCGCCTTTCAACAATCTTTTTGTTTCAACTTCTGTCGATAAACAATAAACGACGGAATATTCATTCCTTTTTTTTATTAGCTTTTGATTTTAGTCTTGATCTTTAGCCATCAATCATAATTCCATCCTAAGGCGTTGATTTATCGACAAAACCCTGCCTGAACGTTATGTTACCAACGGTTTTGTGTTGCCCACTCGCTCACATTCATGTTATATTTTAACATTTAAATTTAAATATTAGTCTACCAAGTATACTACAAGTATATCCAAGAACTAATTGTCTCATATATTTATGAGCAACTTTTTCAATTAATACATCATTGTTTTCTTTTCAGATCATCAAGGCGTCGTATTCTTTGTTCACGTTGCTGAAACAAGTCACTGAGAAGAATTAGATAAAACACAAAATTGAATTGGCCGTCTTTCGGCTGTTCTGACACAAGATAGAATTGAGAATAATATTAGAATAGTAAATCAATACTTGAAATTGTGCAGACTTTTGTTTCCTTATCCTTGTGTCGTCCTCAAAGCTAATGATTGTGACTGTGACTGTTCCTGATCTGAGGTAGTAACACATTTTTCTATTGTCCAAGTTTGCATACATAGTGTGATACATACATTTAAATTTATAGCGCGATACATTTGTACGGTAGTACTTATTAAATACATAAATACCCTATTTTTCAAAGTCATTCACAAATATTGATGAGGTAGTTCCATACACTTATGAGAATATAGGAAAATTATATTAAATAATAATAACATGGGCTGTATGTCCTTTGGTTAGTTCACATGAAAGGTAGACATTATCGTACCTGTAATTAATTTACATAATAGCAGATTTTATTATCGCCGAGAAAAGGCGATATTATCGCATCGAATAGTGGACACTGTGAGAAAAGGTTGCCAAACTGTTTGAATAAAAACACAGAATATTATTATAATAGTCGACTTCAGTGATTTCTTGATGGCTTTGGTAAGATCTCTTGCTTGTGTAATATTATAAATACCTACTATTTAATGAGCAAAGAGGAATTATTTGGTAAATAAAAATTCAAATTGTAATAGGTACTCATAATTAGTGTGAAATTAAATATTTATGAAATAAGATTTTTATAACTCTACAGTTTTGTTATATATACATATAGATTAACTTAACGTCCCACGGCTCCACCACCCGCGTAAATATTTCTTTTCTATGGGAATGAGGTTTTTTCCGCGGTAAAACGTAGCCAAGTTTATATCAAAATCGGTTCAGTGGTTTGGCGTGAAAGTGTGACAAACAGACTTAATTTCGCATTTATAATATTAGTAAGAAACTAGGGATGAATATCCCAAGAATATGAATTTATCTTATAAATAATTTAATACTCACATTCAACAATCAAAAATTCGCAATCACGACGAAAAAGAGGGGGTGTTATAAGTTTGACGTGTGTCTGTCTGTCTGTTGCATCGTAGCTCCTAAACGGATGCGCAGATTTTGATCTAGTTTTTTTTTGTTTGCAAGGTGTCACACCTCGAGAGTGTTCTTAGTTATGATCCAAGAAAATATCTTCAGCCATTTGAAGATTATCAGCTCTTTTCTAGTTGTTGAAAGGATCTAAGGAACGGTTTTGTGGCGGGGGTATTTAATTTTTTTATTTTAATGAGATGGATGATTTCACAGAAAACTAAAAGATATTTTTTTAATACATAATTTTATCATAAGCGTAAAAAAGAATTAATTATGATTTAAAATAGTAAGCCTGACTTGCGGAAGCAAATAGATTAGACTTAAACCTACATTAAAATCAAGATTACTCTATGTCTTTATCCGTTTATCTAATTTTATGAGGACATTGAAGTTTATGTATTGGTGTCGATCTCTCTATCAAATATTTCTTGTATAATAAACGGTAACTCATAAAATATTTTTATCCATTATCCCATAACCTATGAGAACAAACATATTTAGATATACCTATGTCTGTCTCAAATAGTCTTAATGGATACTAATTACAAACAAGAAAAAATTACCTTCTTGACCATCCCGCACTGGGCTAGCGTGGATAACTAAAGCCTATTCACTCTGATTTCAGGGTAGCCTCACGCAAAATAGGCGCGCTTGACGTCGAGTTGCGGAAAATTAGCCCGTTGAACTAACTAACTAACTAACTAACAGGGTAGGCTCGAGCCCTTCGGTGGGGACTTAATATATTAGGCTGTTAATGATGATGATAACAAGACCTATTCTAGGGCTATTATACTTGACTCCCTCCCCGCGTCCATTTTTCCGGAATTTATAACCTTGGTGGTTTTAAAGCAAGAGTGAATAGCAATATAATAATCCCCAACTCGCCCGCAAAACGTGGGGATTATTGCAACATCCCAGTATCAAGTCTTTTTATGTGGCTTATGCCTTGCGTTTTAGTGGATAGTGTAAAAATGTAATACATTTTTAACGGTGTTTTAACATTGTTAAAAAGTTTTAACATTGTTAAAAATGTATAAAATATTTCATTATATTTCAATAATTATTTGTCTACACAATTATAATCCGTAGTTGTAAGCAAGAGGCAGCCGCAGTTAAGTCACATTATTATACGACTGAATTCGCAGTCTAGTAAAATAGTTGTTGAAGCGACGTGAGGGGTAAAATATGTATTAACAGCTTTCTTACAACTGGATCGGCATACAATTGTTTGCCTAGACAAATAATTATATTATCAGCCGGCGGCAGCCAGCGGGCTGATAGACCTAACCATTCACGGTCCACGGGCCGAAGGCGTGGGCGTGACGCGAAGACACACACTAGCCGACACTGATAGATAACACTTATCAATGTTATCAGTATCAAGATACTATTGATGATTGACAACAATTGCTTTTGCCTAGGTGCGGGATATGTAAGGGGTTAATTAACCAGTTTTTTTTATTATCGATTTCATTACTTTCGACTGCTATTCTATTGTTAAATTTTATTAAACTCTCAGCAATATTGATTACTCGTACTAGTCTTAAGTCGACTACTGAGTCGTAAATAAAAGCACGAAGCAATTTTTACTTTCTTTTCACAATAACAATCCAACGCGTTTACGTAAGAAACCCACATTTTGAAATACTCACGTGAGATTGGGCGATGGGGGAGGGGGTTGAATAACATCCCACCAGCAGGGGAGGGGGGGTCAAAAAAAAAAAAACACCTCACGTAGTTTATGGACGCCCCCTAAGCTGATATAAAGCAGACTGATACATAAATACTCTAACGGGTCCAAAAATATTTTGCAAGACGAATTTACGAATTTCTATTTAGATGAAGGGAAGGAAGGAAATGGTCTCTGCCTACCCCTCCGAAGAGGCGTGACTGTATGTATGTATGAATGTGTTGTGTACATTATTAATCACTATCACTACATAGTATAAAACAAAGTCGCTTTCTCTGTCCCTATGTCACTATATCCCTATGTCCCTATGTATGCTTAAATCTTTAAAACTACGCAACGGATTTTGATGCGGTTTTTTTCAAAAGATAGAGTGATTCAAGAGAAAGGTTTATATGTATAATACATGCATAATATACTTAAGAATAACCAACAGTAACCATTTTCCCGTGCGGAGCCGGGGCGGGTAGCTAGTTTCATAATAAAATACAATGCAGTTTAAAAATAATACCGCATATTTTTAGGGCTAACATTAATTGATTTATAAATGCTAACATTTTTGTATTTGTATAGTGTTAAATTGCATGATGGCAAGGTCATACCTAACACTTGTTATTCAAACATTCACGGCTCATCGTGATTATCTTATTCAACGATGGATGTAACGCAGACAGTTTGGAAGTGGAATTAATCATGTAGTTGAAAAACATTTGAAACCAGTGTGAGTGTGTACGCGGCTTTAGCCGAACGCGTTGGTTAAAATTGCGATGCCGCGGTGAGTGCCATCATACGAAAGACGGCAAGCTAGGAATAATCTCATATAAATAAAACAATTTTAACAAAAATATATTCAAATAGTGAAATAAAAAAATATACTTAACTTAGGTTTCATACAAAAAACTGTGATAATTTAGTTTTTATTGAAAACATAAAAAATTATTCTACTACACGTAAAAAAGGCTTGAAACATTTTTAAAAACAAAAGTCCGCTGAAATGTTGCTCAAATTTATTTTTTGTTTTCTAATTGTCGGCCAACTAGACGCTGGCATGTTACGAAATTACAGAAACGAAGACAACTTCGGTTGTTACTACAATAAGCACTGCTCGTACCAGATGTTCGGTTCAAAGACCCCTTACGACACGATCAGAGGGGACTTGCGGGACTTCGGCAAGCCACAAGGTGAGTCAAACCTGTATCATTATTGGGACACAATGGTTCTTCGGGTGTACAAATAAGTAAAAGTTAAGTATTCAAGAGGTGGCGAGACGAGCTGGATGCGTATTCTGTGGAGTAAGAGTAGGAAAAAGTGGAAAGAGATGAGAGAGGCCTTTGCCCTGCAGTGGGACTGTACGGGGTAGAAAAAAAAGTATTTATAGCATTTTAACTTTATAACCTTCTTTAGATGCACTTCTTGTCTATCTCTCAAAGTTATTCTTCTTATCTCTCACGAGCTTAAAGAAGTTGGCTGGAAGAGATGTCTTTGTAGAGATAAGCTCGCCTTTGCTATGAAATTTGTAATAAATGTTGGTTTTGATTATGTGTAATAAAGTATATTACATACAAATTATTTGTTTATACTGTTCGGAATTCCATTTTCAATATTTTGAACTGACCTGTTTTACTCACATTTAATTAATTAAAATAATAATTTACTTATTTTAAAGTCAAAAATACAACAACAACAAGTAAATAAAAAAAAACTGTGTTTTCCGATTTTTCGTGGGAATAAAAGATTTTTCTGTCGAAGGAGTATTCTATATGAGTTAATCCATGTAATCTTCTGTTTTGCTTGATTGAATAACACAATATAAAAGAGGTACCAGTAAGTAAATATATCGGCTTATGAAAGTTAACGTTGTATGCAACTGTAAAACATAATCCTTCTTTAGGCTTTACAGTTATCATGTAGCATAGCCCTTCCTTTGCCTTTATTTCGCCGTTTGTTTATCCGACACAAACCCTAACCTTCATTTCCCTCACCTGCCTAGGTTGTGAAGCAGTGAGCTTCTGGTCTCTGCACCGTCACGGGAACAGGAACCCGGGTAACAGCGTCACCGAGGAGATGAAGCATGTCTCCGGACTGAGGGACCAGATCGTGGCTGCCTTCGACCTGGGTCTAGGACAACTGTGCGCGCAGGTTAGACGGCCAATTAGTCCGGTGAAGCTTGATTCGTCCTACTTTTTCGACACAAGCATAGCCCAGTTAAAAAAGCGATTTAGGACGGCTGGAAAAACAATTTTGCAAAACAAAGCTATGTTTTCCGCTTCGATTGTCTAATTTGCTTTCGCACTGTTTGGAATGTGTGCGCTATTGGCTGCAAATAAACTTGGTATTTATGCGCACTCTTATTTGAGACAATTCATTCATACAATATTTTTTACCGCAGAATTTTAATTATATTATAATTGGTACTAATACGACCACGTTTTCCATAAGGCATGCTCTATCTAGAACTCATGCGCATCATAAAATCACGTGCTGGTTACAATTATTACAAATACCTTTGATTCTATACAACTCCTGAATACATAATGAAGACTGCTTTTAGGTCGCTCGTTTAAAATTAAAATAATGTTGATTTCAAAATTTGAATACATAATATAAAATGTTTTGAATTTTATGCAATCGATCCGTTCGTTTTTTTTTTCTATGTATTAAAGAACCGAATAAGATTCTTTAAAGATATTACAATCTAGCCTAAGACTAATAAGTAATTTAATTTTAACTTAATTTGCTAAATAGATATTATGCAAGAACGTGTCCATTAACACTTTTCTTATTGTCTCTATTAAGGGGAAGACACTTTGTTCGTGTGACTTTGTAAGTAAGCACTGATTGCACTACATTTTCTTAGCGTTCACTAAACTAACTCAAAGGGTTTTGTCCTTTTCAGTCTTCTCAATATATCCGTGTTATCGAGGAGCTGGATAGCCTCAATGTTCACGTGATGGTGAAGTCTTTTTTCGTGAGCTTCGGCATACTTTTTTATAATTCTGTCCACTTTTTCAACTTTAAGATCCCGATGAAGGTCGTCATTTCTAATGTACCAAGGGGCGTTTACAATACCCCTCAATACTTTATTTTGGAATCGTTGAATTATCTGAATGTTACTATATTTGGTACATCCCCATAGCTGAATACCGTAAGTCCACACGGGCATCAGTATCTGTTTATATAAAAGGAGTTTGTTGTATACTGACAAAGGGGAATGCTTTCCAATAAGCCAGTACATCTTTTTGTAGCGCATAATCAATCCGTTCGAATAAAAAAAAATCTTCCTTACTCTATGGTTATAGTTATCGAATCAACGAATTAGCGTGCCTTCTGAAGCTCGGAATCATTTTTCTTTTCTGAAAATTATCATCCGAAACCTTTATATAAATGCGCCGGATGCGGTATAGGACATGATTATGATGGATGACACATGTAGGTAAATGGAAGCAAATAAATATTTTTTGTCTTATTTTCAACATCGTAATTGGAGGCCAAATTGTGATATAATTTGAACAAACCAATTATTTGTATTTACTTATTCCGTTTGAGTGTATTCTTCAAGAATTAATAGTTGTGTTCAACTAAACAATAAAATATTTTACTCGTAATAGTACTAGCGCGTACTAAATATAGATGTTTGGCCTATATTTAGTACACCGCCGCCGTACTAAATATAGCGGCACCACAGTAGCTGCGCATGGGCAATGTTTTTGGTAGAGAGTTTAAATTGTATAGAGAGAAATGTGTGTAAAAGTTTAAAAGTTTCGTTGACACGACAAATTAGTCGAGTTTTTATTAAATATTAGTTATTATATTAGTTATTAAATATTAGCAGTTCTCTTTATTCACACCTATAATTTTTTAGGACTGGACAAAATTATCTATTTTAAAATAAATAATAATTTCTGTGACTGTACAATTTTTGCTGGGGCAGCTAGTATATAGTATTAGCCGTCAGTATTATACCCTCGCTACTCAGTGTAAAAACCAATGATGTTTAGAATTGTAATGTAAAACACTCCTTTTTTACTAGTTTGGAATTAGTTTCACCTGTCCTAAGTGTCTGTCATCAAATTTTGCAAGTTAAATTTAAGCGACTTCTCAGCATCTATTTGTTTGAGCTGAAAGGCATACGTTTTTAAGTCCGGATAGTTCCATCCATACCAGATCCGGAAGTTGCTAAAAACCTAAGGCACTTTCTAAAGACCTACAAACATGAAATTTGGCATGAGTCAGAAAATTGAAAATTTGTTGTATTACAGAATATAAGATATTAAGGTTACAAATTTATTTTGCACTTCGTAAACAAATGTTTGTTAGACATGGTATATAGGTTCGAATATTTTATTAGAAACTAGCGACCCGCCCCGGCTCCGCACGGGAAAATGGTTATTGTGGGTTATCCTTCAGTATATTATGCATGTATTATACATATAAACCTTCCTCTTGAATCACTCTATCTACTAAAAAAAACCGCATCAAAATCCGTTGCGTAGTTTTAAAGATTTAAGCGTACAAAGGGACATAGGGACATAGGGACATAGGGACATAGGGACATAGGGACGGAGAAAGCGACTTTATTTTATACTATGTAGTGATTAATTTTGTTCTTTCTTCACGTTTGGTTGAAGTTCAGTGTTTTCATTAATTAAATAACTTAAGATGAATTATTATAGTAGTCTTACTGGTCCCGCATATAATTTGTATGTTTGTCTGTTAGTAATCAATACTTATATGGCGATAGTCTAATGATGAAGTCCAATTTATAAAATACTAGTTTTTGCCCGCAACATCGTCCGCTTTTATATACTTCTTAGTTCTTTTCTATATCAGCCAACAGTAAAAGCTTGTTTTTAAAATATATTTTTACATAATCTTATTAAAATAATCAAATCAATCTTCAAAATGTTTTGCTCTTATTTCCCCCAGGACGTCGACGAGTTCCGAAAATTCGTCTGGAACGAGACGTTGGAAGTATCCCAATCTTACCTCACTGGCGTCGGCTACGAAGAGCTCTATGACATCGGCACAAGGGTCAGATTGGTATACCCCGAACTGCTGACTGGTACAGCTGATGACTACTACTTCAGACCCACCAATGAGCAACGAACCATCACCAGTGCCGTTGCTTTTGTGCACGGGGTGACCAATGGAACTAACTTAACTTTAGCCATTGATAACGTGAGAGAAGTTGAAGATGTCATTCGAGTGAGTTTCAAAACACATTTCTAACATTAATTTCTAGATTACTATATATTGATTAATTACAATCATTTTATTTTAAGCCTTCTTGAACCATTTTGGTGTAACTAGTTTTCTTTCAAAAATTTTCATTCATATTTGACCAAAGCTATTGGTATTCAATTAGTTCTATATACTTCACCTCCAACCAGACTTCTGATTGGCTCATATTGTTTCCATTCCAAAAGAGTTTTGAACTCTTACATTAGCCAAGAATTATCAAATTTTATATAAAGATATATTATATAAATTTTTGATTATTAATTTATATTTAATAATTTCTTATCGACAGCCCTACGAAAACTGTGACAGATATCAAGAATTAGTGAAAGTAGCTCCAGCAGTTACAGACGAAGTTGAAGACTTTGAGAACTCCAGTGATTACCAGGCTGTGAGTATCAAAACACCCAGTTTTCAACTTCTACTTTGGTAAGCTAGCATTTTTAGTTTACGAGATTTCAGGTATCTTTATGTGACCCAGATCATTCATATCATAAATTCTAGTATTTTTGTCGCTTAAATACCTAGAAACTTCTATATAAAATGGGTTATAATCATGGATGAAAAATAATGTCTAATCAAATCTCTATCAAAATATCTTCAACCTTATTAAAGTCCCCCAAAAGCCTATAATGACGTCTTTGTGGCAGAAGGATATTTAAATTAATACTCATGATATCCCTTAGATAAGAGCGGCAATCCAGCAGCGCCTAGGCATCTCTTACCAAATCACGACAGCAGACGTGTACTCGTTCTACGAGATTTGCCGCTTCTACCGCTCCTGGGAAGTCACCTATAAGTCACCCTGGTGCGCCGTCTTCACGGATGAGGAGCTAGTCGTCTTGGACTATAGGGACGATGTCCGCCATTACCATCGCAACGGGTATGGCTCCTGGGTGAGTACAAATACAAACATATCCATTGACTAACCCTTTGCACAATGTACAAGTTTCAAAGGCCACGCTCTGGGATAAACTATATCGCGGACGACCTTTTGGTCAGAAAGGTTCTTGAATGGCGGCTGCGCGCCGGTAGACTTAGTGTGGGCAGGTCCTCAACGAGGTGGACCTATGATCTCGTGAGGGTCGCGGGAAGCCGCTGATGCGCGCACCGCAGGACCGATCATTGTGGGAGATCCTTGGGGGAGGCCTTTGTCTAGCAGTGGACGTCTTTCGGCTGAGATGATGAAGCTTCGAGTACTTTGGTTGGGTTAGGAGCTGGCTGAGAACGAATAAACAAAAACTACACATTAGAAATATTATTTCTATATATAAATCGTCTTGTTTCTAGGTGAACGTACGCCTTGGTGCTCCTCCTCTGAAAGACTTATACGAGAACTTCGAAGCAGCAGTTCAAGGTCAAGGCAAGAACATCGTCTCATACTTCACCCACGACACCATGATGGAGATGGTCTGGTGTGCATTGGGACTCTACAAAGACCCTGAGCCCTTAAGAGGGTCCTTCAGAAACGAAAACCGACTGTGGAGATCTAGCTACATGGGAGCTAAATCTATCAATTTAATGGCTGTACTCAACAGGTATATTTCGAACATTTCTATCTTAGTTGTATGATTTCATCGTTTTAGCTGAAAGATATCCGCTGATGCCTCTTCCAAGGATCTTGAAAAGGCTTAAACTTCACAACCCTCATATTGTAGTGTATTTTCAAAATTAGTTTAACGAAACATCAAACCCATATGGGAAAAACCATATAATTACGTCTTTGTCGTAAAAAGCGGTAGGTATATAAATTTTATTTCTGTTCTTCTAACAATAAAAGGATTAATCTTTAATTTCCTACACACATGGACTATCTTTTTTTATTTCATTAATGCGGTGATAAAATGGTATAAATATTAGTATTATCATGTATTTTAGATAAAAATAGGCAATTGAATAGTTTTAAAATTGATTCACTGATATCCCTACAATGTGTACCTATTGTATGATATTAAGGATTATTTATCAGCGATCAACATGTACCACTTGAATGATGTATGATCATTGATGACTGTCATTATGTAATAATAAGTTTTATTATTTTACAATGTAGTAGCGTGTGTTTTATTGTTGACTTCTCGTTTGTGGCTCGTTGTTTTATTGCTGTTAATTAGGTACTTTGTTCAGCTCTCTGAACAAAGGTGTCTGATTTTGTTAGATTGTTATTTAATGTGTCATTGCATATATTTGTAGATCTATCTTTTAATTCGCATGTCGTTTTTTTGGAATCTTAATTTATAATGTGTTTGGGGTCGTATGGAAGGTATTCATCGATGTATGGAAATTCTTTCAGGTGCCAAGAATCTGGTTCTCAATCCTACCGCGTCCAGATCTTCATTGGTGAGAAGCCGACCGACCTGTGCCCTCTGGAAGGCTGCACCTGGCAGCAATTCCAGGAGATTTTCCAGCCCTTCAGCAGTGCCAACCTGGACTTCTGCAGCTTGGACTACCCTGAACCCGATCCTTTAACAGACGGCTCTATATCCCATGGGCTTAGTTGGGCAGTTTTTATGAATTTGTTAATAATTTTATTTAGGCTGTGATGTTTTCAGTATAACAATTAGGCTAGATTTAAGTTAATTCCTATCATAATATCTGGACATTGATTCAATTTTTGTACAAAATAAAATAAGAACTCAGCTCTTCTTGTGTTTCATTCATATTAATGTTTGGATGTGCTTGTATTTTTTCTAACGCGATGATGTGGGACAAATAATAGAGTACCGTGTGGACCGATGGTTTGAGCCATGTTTTTAAAAAACTTATCAAAACAATATTTTTTTATTCGGTACTGGATTCCCGCCCCGTGGCTCCGCCCGCTTTAGCAGGTTTTCCCGTGGGAAAGAAGTATTTTTCCGCCGTAGAAAGTATCAATGTGTTATTCTGATGTATAAGGTATATTAATGTATTGTTTCATTAAAATCCGTCCAGTAGTTCCAGAGATTAGCGTGTACAAACAGACAGACAGACGGTAATTTTTTTTCAAAACTTGTATTTTTGTGTTCAGCTACACTTCCTTTATCACCTACAATCAGTTTTTTGAAAAACAATCAAATGTTTGGTGAGTAGCTAGTAGCTACTCTAGAAGTGACATGTATTTGTGGTTATGATATGAGTCTGTTAATATCTTTTACCCTGCTGTTCTTTTCGAACAGCTCTTTTCTTATTGTTTTCTGTAGTGTATTTATTACTATTTTTTAAATGTTTATGTGTCATCTTTTGATCGTCTGATTTATTAGTATAGGGGAAGGAAACAAGTAAATGAAAAGACAATGGTAATGTTTTATGACAACGATATCGCTTTATTGAATTCGGGGAGCGAGGATGCGCGCGCCGGTGTCGGGTTGGAAGGCGTGTCTCTAAGTTCTCGGCGCGTGCGCACCGCTCGCTCCTCGACCACTCGATACAGATCCGCGGTAATAAATTATATAAATAATAAATAAATATCAACAATTACAAAATAGCCTTTCGTAAAAAGATTAGATTACTAGTGTATATTTTTTTGTTGGTATTACAAAATTTACAGTTTCTCGTTGCACAATCGCGTAACACGTTTAACTGCTATGTATAAAAAAAGTTACATTTTAAACGAAAAATCTGTACAGTCCGTTTTTGTTTTTTGTAGTGGAACGTTTAGAAATCTTCACCGTGCGCGCCAAGGTCGAACCTTGGTGGGAAGGTGCCGAAGCCGTCCAGGCCAGCAGGGCGCGTACGCTGGGGCTGGAACACAAAGCAACATGTTAACAAACATCCTTTACATCACAACACATGCAGCAAGACCTTTGATACAACCCCAACACCTACATTTATTACTACGAAAATCCTTGCAAGTCACTATTTAGAAATGGGACTGAACATGCCGGACTATAGTACATGGAAGTTAAATAGATAGGGAAAATCAAATAATCTATATTAAATGGAGACTAGGGAGAGTGGCACTGCTCGTTGTGCCTTTGGGGCGCAATATCCCAACTTACATTGAACTCCAGTGCTGATTTAGGGACGCCCTTTAATGGACGCCTGAACGAAATAACAAAGTTTAGTATCTAAAAGTGCGTATCAATAGTAACTAAAAAGCTTGATTTAAGAAACCTGGCCACTGTAAATGGTCTTTTTATTACTGCTACTGACTGAAATACAGGAAATAAGTAGTTAGTGACTTACCGCCGGGCTGACTCCTCTCGCGGCAGATCCTGCGCGTCCCTTTCCGCGGAATTTGCTGATGGCCTGTTCGGCGAGGTCAGCGCGCTCCTCGGCCTCCTCAAGCTCCTGCTGTGCTTTGCGGAACTTGGCCAAGTTGAGGGCGGCGATCTCTTCTGCCTCTTCGATCTGCCTCTTGTAGGTCTTGATCTTCTGCTGCAGTTTGTCGACCAGGTCCTGCATGCGCTCGTGGTTCTTGCGGTCCTCGTCGGCCTGGAACGTGAGCTCCTTAATGCGCCTCTCGGCCTTACGCAGGTTCTTCTGGGCGTCAGCGTGTCTCCTCTGTTCGCCGTCAAGCTCGTTCTCGAGCTCTCGTACCCTCTGTTCGAGCTTCTGGATGGCCTTCTTGCCTCCCTTGAGCGCGTTAGCCTCGGCCTCGTCTAACCTGACCTGCAGCTCCTTGATCTGTTGCTCGAGAGCCTTGCGGAGTTTCTCCTGGGTCTGGGCGTGTTCCTGTTCGGCGCGGAGCTCGTCAGCGAGGCGAGCTGCGTCGACCATGGCCTTCTTAGCCTTTTCTTCGGAGTTCTTGGCCTCGTTGAGGAGCTCGTCGAGGTCGGAGTGCAGGGTCTGGAGCTCGGACTCGAGCTTCCTCTTGGCGGCGGAGAGAGAGCCGTTCTGGGCGGACAGCTCGTTGAGCTGCTCGTGGGCGTCACCAAGCTCTTGCTCAGCCTGGCGGCGGGCGCGGTCGGCCTGTTCCAGGAGGGTGCGGGACTCTTCCAGTTCGTTCTGGAGGGCGTTTGCGCGGCGCTCCGAGATGCCAAGCTGTTCACGGGCATCATCGCGGGCACGCTGTTCCTCCTCGAGGGCGGTCTGGAGGTCCTTGATCTGGGCCTGGTAGCGTTTGATGTTCTTCTGGGCTTCGGCGTTAGCCTTGTTGGCGTGGTCGAGGGCGATTTCGAGCTCGTTGATGTCAGCCTCGAGCTTCTTCTTCATGCGCAGGGCCTCAGCCTTGCCCTTAGCCTCGGCTTCGAGGGAAGCCTGCATGGAGTCGAGAGCGCGCTGGTGGTTCTTGCGGGTGTTTTCGAACTCCTCCTCCTTCTCCTGGATACGCCTGTCGATCTCCTGTCTGACCTGAGACAGCTCGAGCTGAGCGCGCAGGACCTTGTTCTCCTCCTGTTCGAGGGCGGCCTCGGCCTCCTCGAGGGCAGCCTGGAGCTCGTCCTTCTCGGCTTCCAGGCGCTTCCTGGCCTTCTCGATCTCGTGAATGTTGCGGCCACCCTCTCCGATCTGGTCGAGGAGGTCCTTGACTTCGTCGGCAAGGTTCTTGTTCTCGCGGCGCACGGCCTCGAGTTGCTCCTGGCCTTCTTCGTAGGCACCCTTGAGACGGAACAGTTCGGTGGAGTAGTTGCGGCATTCCTTCTGGCTGGCGTCGAGCTCGGCGGCAAGGTCGTCGACCTTGAGCTTCCATTCGCCGATGATCTTGTCGAAGGCCTTCTGTTTCTTCTCGGCGGCGTTGGCGATGGCAGTGGCGCGGTCGACCTCGAGCTGCAGGTCCTCGACTTCGGTGGCGAGGCGCTGCTTGGTCTTTTCGAGGGCAACGACCTTCTGGTTGAGAGATTCGATGGTCTCTTCGGCTTCGGCAAGGCGGGCCTGGAGCTTGCGCTTGGCCTCCTCGAGTTCCTCGGAGCGGGCGACGCCCTCGGACTCGTACTTGGAGCGCCAAATCTGGGCCTCGGCGTTGGCCTTGGACAGCTGGCGCTGCAGGTCAGCCTTGCCCTCGGCCTCCTCCTCGACCTGTTCGCGGATGTTGTCCAGGTCGTGTTCCAAGTTGCGGAACTTGCCAAGAAGGGTGGCGCGTTCCTGTAGACAAAATATAATAATATTTCAAAATTAATCCAGAAATCAAGGTAGCTACGGATGGTCATAGAATAAAGGTACAGATAAATGGTCTATTACCGCAATTACAAAGGTAATTTTTGAAGGTTTATTTTTATTGAATTGAATTTATGAATGCTAGATTCCAATATTTACAATTTGGAATGTTGTCTGTGGTATGTCACTATTAAAGTGTTTATCAGATATTTACCCTGGCTTCCTCGTCGGCGAGCCTCTTGGTGTCCTCGAGCTGGGTGGTGAGCGACACCTTGATCTTGGACAGCTGCGACACCTGGGACTCAGCCTCCTCCAGCTGGCGGAGCAGGTCGGAGTTCTCGATGGACAGCTTCTTCTTGGCGGCGTCAAGGTCGTTGAGGGTGCGGTTGGCTTCATCAGCCTTGGACTGAACCTCGTTGAGCTGGTGCTGGAGCTGCTTGACAATCTTCTCCTGGGAAGCCTGTTGTGGAATGTTTGTTTAAGTATTGTTTCCATTTAAGATTCAAATTGTTTATTTTTCTTTTTTGTGTTGATGATAAATGATTATTTGGTCCAGAAATTATTTGCTTTCAATTTTATAATCCGGAAGGATTCTCTCATCGTAACAATTAATCAAAATGAGGTAAAGTTTGTTATTATAATTATTGATATTTATGTGGTGATGAAGGATTATGTTATTTCTTCTGTTGTTTAGGTTATTAAAGGTATTTTAAAATAGTGTTAATCATGAATTTTAGATCGGTAGCTAAAGTAAAAATACCGACTGAACTAATTTAAATTTAGTATATAATAAAATTGTTTATGATTTGTTATTAATAATTTAGTCATGCTGTTTCTGTTTACACAATTTTATATTTTTTGACTTATTTGGATATACCTACCACACAGTTGTTATAAAAAATCACATCTAAGCAGTTTAGCTTTTGTGCTATTGTATGAAGGATGATAAAAATTTCTAGGTTAGCTGTTAAAATCCGATTTATGGGGTCATTAGTCTTGTGTCGTAAAGTGTGTTTTTTCTATTCTTTTTTGGCATAATTTTGATAAGCAGCGAAGCGATAGCAGTATGTCCAGCGGACGCTGATGCCACAACATATTCCATCTTTTTGTACCTTTTCGTTGGACAAGTGGTCGAGACCGGCACGAAGGTCATTGACTTCGCTAAAGTATTGAGAGCGCTCTTTCTCAGCCCTGAATGAAATTTACACAAAAAGTTTTAGAATATTGCCTGTTCTATGGTGGTCACATAGGGCTACGTCCGAAAATCCTAAAAGGGACCTCAATTTCACATTGTTTTGTGTCGTGTATTATGTAGGGTCCATGCAAGGGTCACCCAGGTGTACACATGCCTCTAGGGCGACGTGTTACCTTCTCCCTCGCGACTTGATCAACAGCCGCACGGGTGTTGTTAAGTTCGCTGTAGGTAGACGCGCGGTCATGCTCAGCCCTGGATTCGCATATCATCAAATTTAATATCGGCTTCACTTGTTTGTGTATAGAATCGGAAATATAAAATTGTACATCTATTTTTAGAATCATAGCTGAGTCACGTATTTGCCAGACTACCAGGTATACTGGGAAAATAAAATAAATTTGCAGATGTACAGACATTTAAATCGACAGAACAATTTTATGGGACGTAAAAGTGTTGAGGAGTGAAATATACTCACTTGGCCTTGAGCTTGTTGAGTTGGTCGAGCTGTTCGCCCATCTCGGCGACGGCGTCGTTGTGCTTCTTGCGCAGGTTGGCGAGGGTGGACTCATGCTGGATGTTGGCCTCCTCGAGGTCGCGGCGCAGCTTGCTGAGCTCAGCCTCACGCTTCTTGTTGAGCTCGATCTGAGCGGAGGTGGCACCACCGGCCTCCTCAAGACGCTCACCAAGCTCCTCAAGCTCGCGGGCGAGGTCGGCGCGCTGCTTCTCAGCCTTAGCGCGAGCCTGGCGTTCAGACTCAACCTCTTCCTCGAGCTCTTCGATGCGGGCCTGCAGTTCCTTGATCTGTTTCTGGAGCTTGCTGACCAGGGACTGTTCGTCCTCGAGCTTGGCGGTGAGGGAGGAGATTTCCTTGTCCTTGCGCTGGATGGTCTGTTCGAGCTCCTTCTTGTTGCGCTCGAGGTCGGCGACGGCTTCCTGGGTAAGCTTGAGGTCGCCCTCAACCTTCCTCCTCTGCTTCTCAACGTCAGCGCGCAGCTTCTTCTCGCGTTCAAGGGAGTCCTCAAGCTCGTCGAGGGTCTGCTCGAGCTTCTGCTTGACCTTGTTGAGGTGGTTGACCTTGTCCTCGGCAGCCTGGAGCTCCTCGGCAGTCTTCTGGGTGGTTTCACCCGACATCTTCTTCTCCTTGTTCAGCTTGTTGATAAGCTCGTCCTGGTGGGCGATCTCATCGTTCAAGTTGCGGATCTGGTGGTCCTTGGTGGCCTTGTCCTGTTCGGACTTCTGGACGGACAGTTCGAGGTCCTCAATGTCCTTCTTCAGGCCAGAGACTTCCTGTTCCAACTTCTTTTTAGCCTGGAAGAGCTGGTTGCGGGCATCTTCCTCCTGAGTAAGGCGGTCTTGGGTGTCCTGTAGTGCGAAAATGTTTGATTACTTTAAAGCTTCTCATAAAAAAGCGTCGAGAGTTAAAAGCCAAACGTATCTGCTTCATGTCCGTTCGCACGTAATAGTACAATCACCGTTCTGCAATGAACCGTGCAGGTTGCAGACGTGCCATTTATTTTTAACTCGCCTAAGTATTTTCCACATAAACAAATCGATGTTTATTTAAAGAATAGCTCAAAAGGAAACATGAGGTAAGTTGAGAAGTTTCGATTCGTTGTTGACCTAAGTCAGCTAGATGCTTATTTGGATAGTATAGTTCCATTAGGATAGTATTTTTATAACAGTGATTCGTCATTCGTTTGATCTGATGCTCTTTATTTAATTAATTGGCCCGACAGGTGTGCAGTCTAATGACCTAAATTTCCTGAAGTTATTTTGGTTCCGGTACACATCGAATATAATTTCCTAATATTTTTTACGATATAAACCGATGCAACAATTTATAATAAACCAGTATTAAGAATTAAACATTGCTTTGCTAAATTTTTAATACAGTAAAACTAAATTTTCCGATCTTCATAAAATTTTGGCGCAAGGTAGCAGCGCTGAGGTCGCTACTTATTGTGTTTATTATTTTACTAGAATAATAATCCAGTTAGTATAATTATTATACTAACTGGAACAAACATTTTAACTTATTAAAATCGTATCAACACTAAACTTTCATTTTTCCACCCATGTTAGGCTCTATCACGTATTGTAACGCGTCTGCAAAAATATTCTATTGTAAATCTTTTTTGAAACGAGGTTCTCTAAAATGATATGAAATAAAAAGTAATGACTCACCCTGAGCTGGTTCTCCAGATCGTTCTTCTGCGCCTGCAGTTTGTTGGCGCGCTCCTGGGTCTCTCCAAGAGATCCCTTCTCTCCCTCCAGGGAAGAAAGCAGATTGGTCTTCTCCTCAAGGAGCTTAGCATTAAGGACCTCGAGCTCCTTGCGAAGCTTCTCCTCCTTCTCGAAGGCTTCTTGCGCCTTCGCAGCCTTCTCCTCCAATTTCTGCAATATCACATCACCTTTATCCACACCGTCCCACACAGACACTACGAGCGACGTCATGGTTGATTAAACCATTCAATGTCAATGCGAGTTCGGTTCGTTCGTTGAGGGTGCGCGCGCCGCCGACCGCCGCACTACTGAGCGCTGGATTTCTCCAGAGCAAGCGCCCCCGCACATCGTTACTTTGTGTTAGGAAAAACGCGCGGCTGGAAAGGAGGGGAGTCCAGAAATGGACGCGGCAGGTGCTGCGGTGTCACGTAACCGTCAGGTGGGCGCGGTCGAACCTATTTTTGTTCCTGAATCATGGCACGCCGAAATATTTATTGGGTCAGTGCTTAATCATTTTAATCAGGTAAGTGGCGATGATGGATACGTACCGCGATCTCATCCTCGACGCGGGTGACGTTGAGGAGGGGCTTGACCTTCTGCCACATCTTCCACCAGGGCCAGGTGCGCAGCTGGAGGTATTTGCGCAAGTTGCGCTGGACAACTTGGAGAGCAACCCTAAGAGACAAAAAAAAGTGATGTATTAATATTAATAGATTTGATGGCGTAGATTTGCTAAAGTTTTATTGCCTGAAACTGATTTAAAAATATTATTGCTGTAAATTACAAAAAACTAAGCATACAAGTATAAGTTTTTACTAAGTTAAAGTCATAAGTTACTGTTTCAGGAAAATTTTTGCGAAACATTTTTAATGAACAAAGAATCAAAACGACCCATGTGCTAATTATGTTCTACTCGAGTCTATTTTTTGTGAAAAACAGCTTATATCTTACCTCTGTTCCTGCATCTTCTTGAACTCCTTACGGGACAGGTAACCACGGATGTAGGCCTGGAGCCAAGACATGATCTTGGACAGCCTGTCGTCACGCAACTCCTCCATCTGACCCAGGACACCAGCGCGGAAGAACACCTACTCGAATAAGGTATGTTAAAATGTGTCCCGTAAGAAAATATTTCCATGTACCTTCCTTAGATCATGTAATAAAGTTCATTAAGGATTAAATAATATTATTTTCACATGAATATAATATATTACATAACTTAGTCTCATTAATTTAATAAAATTTACATTTACATTATTGTAAAATTTAGCAGAATAATAAATAGTAATAATAATAAAAGATACATGCGTAGAATATAAAATAATATAAACCAATACGACTTTAGTACAGTAACACTTTTCAACTATATTTATTAATAATATACTTGCGGTTATAATAGGGAGCATGCAAATATAGACAAATAAAGCTTGCATTAATATACCACTTTCACTTTTGAGATCTCTGTTGAAATGAATGATATAAAAGTCGTACTGAACGTGGTATGTTAATCCAAGCGAGAAGAAGTTAGTACTGTATGTGTAGTGTATGTGACATGCGTGTCTACCTTCGTCCTGCCCATGCGGAAGGACTCCGAATCCAAGCCGGTACATTCGAGAATTTTCTCGGTGGCTTTCTCTGGAGAAATGGGTTCTTTAAGACTGGCCGGGCACAGAATTTTGTATCTGCGTTGGATAAGCATATAAAATAACAACCGTGTATGTGTATTGTAGGGGAAGGAAAAGAGGAAAATCAAACGGTAGCCAAGTAACTGGGGCTCCGTGAGTAGAATCATAAGCTGCGAAATCAACCTGCTTTCAAATTAACACACCAGTCCCAAAAGGT
Organism: Teleiodes luculella; assembly: GCA_948473455.1. NCBI lineage: Eukaryota > Metazoa > Arthropoda > Insecta > Lepidoptera > Gelechiidae > Teleiodes > Teleiodes luculella. Next base: position 955,816 of record OX419590.1, on the reverse strand, counting down.
GCGAATAATCTGATAAGCGTTTAAGCCGTACTTTTCAACTGTACTTTTGACCAAACCGCTAACTACGGAACATAGGACATGCCTTGGTGTGACCCAGACGGTAGGACTCAGGGTCAAGCGCGGTCGCATCCAGGATCACTTGAGCGATCTTCTTGAGATCGGATTCCTTGTCCACAGCTTGAGGGGCCAGGATCTTGTAACTACATTTTCAAAATCCACACAATGAGGAAGTGAACTTAAAAGGTATTACATGGGTTTAAATATACGAAGGTGGGTTGGGCAAAATACAGGATTCTGCAAAGGTAATATTTGTAATTTTAATCAATTGCGGAGAGATTATCTACCAACATAAAACATTCTTAACAATGGTGGGTTCCTATAATATGCGGGAGGGATGTACAAATGTATGTGAAGTACATTCATTTTTATTATTGACAAAAACGTGGGTGGGTACATAAACTTGGAATCAAGTACGAGTAGGTAGGTACTCTATTCTTTAGAGTATCCGTGGATGGCTACTATTTTATTTCATGCTAACTCCATTCTAGGATGGTATCGATATTATTATCGTCTTGCCTTTGTGTGACCAATACGATAGCTCTCAGGGTCAAGTTCGACAGACTCCAAACACTTCCTAGCAGCCTCTTTAGGATCTTTTTCTGAAGTCATGATGGCTGGCGCAAGAATCATGTAACTGTTTGTTAAATAAATCGGTCATTATTCAATACTTTCGCTTGCATCTGCTAAGTCTACGTCATAATCTTAAAATAGTTTGAAATTTGCAACACTCGGAGCTACTAGGTGTGAAACAGCTAAGTGTATCCTTCGAAACAAATTTAGAAATGCTTTGAATTTTGCATGACGTCAGACGTCAGCTGCACAACCAGAATAAAATCTGTGTTAAATTTAATAATCGCGATGTGGAGAATTTTGTTTAATCACACTCAGGAACTAAAAATATGTTCATGTTTAAAATAACATGTTAATTTCTCCGGTAATAAATTTTTAAATTAATGTTGATTTCGTGAACAGATGACAAGTCAAGGTTTTAAAATAGTACAAGTGGGTGTTGGAATCTTACCGGAGCTTGAAGTCAGGGTAGACCATCCTGTTGGGGAAACCTTTACGGCAAATACGGATGCCTTCAAGCACACCGTTACAGGTGAGCTGATGCATCACAAGGTGAGAGTCGATGAGACCTGTCAAAAAATCATACAACATTAGGACACAGATCAAACTAAAATTGTTACTGATAAAGAGATTTGGACGATTCTGAAATGGTATAATTTGTTTATAAAATTAAATAGAAAGATTGAAGTCTTACCAGGCTGCTTCAACTCGTTGGGAATGATACAACGCACGAAGTGAGGTTGGGTAGACCTCAGCGTTGTCATCAGGTTGTTAAGTTGTTCCTGTAGGTACATGATGGTGTAAGTATATTGAAATTTTCTGGTGTAAAATATTAGTAACGTAGATAAAGCATTACAAAGAAACTGTACTACCGTTCTTTTCTATGTTTGCAATATAAAAAGTATAGCAAATTTTAATTGCCTTGTTAAATAATTGTTTTGCACAAAAAATTACTTCCTAAAAACAATAATATTGATGTCATAAATATCTTAAAGTCTACAAAAAACACTCTAATGAGATGATACATTTTTATTAGTTATTTTAATGAAACGTGAACATTTAAATTAAAAACACACAAAACAATTTGTTAAAGAAAATCGTAAGACAAACAAAAGCATATTATACCTACAGCCGCCAAAGTAGCAAATTGATGTATCAAGTGTATATTATACTACTTAGCAGCTGTCAGAACAAATACAGTGAGACTCGGTGCGTCTACTTGGGGATGGAAGTGCTGAATTATTAATACTGGTAATCACTGAAGTATACGGTATGATTAGGTGAACATCTATAATTACCTTTAAACGTTATCTACAAAACCAAATACATTTTTCAGAGCGTAGATCTACATGTATAAGTAGTTATCTACGTCTTCGTAAAGTATGATAAAAACAAAACTCGGGTAATCTGAATCGTTGTTGTACCTTGTAAGCAGAAGAGACGGTAGCGAAACCACCACCCTTTTTACCACGACCGCCTATGGACGCACATTAACAAGCCAAAGTTAGTAATGGACGACACAATTCGCTAAACATTGCACGTTTGGACAATACAATACAATAACTCGTTGAAACCTGCGAGACAATTGGCGACATGAGCTGTGCTGTAAAACATACATTAACTGACATGGACAAGATATATTAATGTGAAAGCGTTCTAGGCTGAAGACTGGCTCCAAAGTTTAGAATATACCATCGTTTCAAATGATTGTGGTAGGAATGATCTTAAAGTAATAATGGTATAGTCTAAAAGTAATTGCCAGCCGTAAGCGATTTGATAGACATGGACAGAGAAGCGACGTGGAAGGCACAGAAGCAAATCTTATAATCAGGCTCCTGTTTACCCTGTAGAGCGATGATACGGTCTGGAAAGCAGACCCCTTGGCGCGCTTGCCACCTATTTTGTTTAAAATTCAAAAATGGTGTTAATCTCATTGATATAATAATATTTTCACACCTATAAAGTATTAATCACAATAATGGTTTGAAGTATTTCGTGATAGATGGACCAAATTCACACGTTAATGTAAATCTAGTTTTGGTGTCACAGTGAGAATAATGTGGATCTGTATAACTATTTAAGTTACACATGGTAGGTAGGTAACGGATGGTAGTGTGGGTAGGTTGACGTATGTTCACAGAAGTAGTATAACAGCTCATGATACCTTCTTGATATAAATCCTCGCTGACTTTGCTAAACTCATCATCAATAGTAATTATTTTGGTCATTTGTAATAAAATATTATTGAATCTTATATATTGTATTTTTGAAAGGAAAAATCATTTTTGAAATACATACCCTTGCCGCCACCAGCGTCAGCACCACCAGACTGACCAGGATGATCAGCGAAGATCTCAACCAGCAGCTTGTTCTGACCCTTCTTGAAACCGTCAACAACAGTGTCGTTAAGGGGGTCCTTGTTCTTCTCAAGCCATCCAGTGATGTTGTAGCCGACCTGTTTTACGACAACTTATTGTTAATCAAAGCCGTGATTTGTGTTATGTAGCGGCGCGCCTGAATTAGCTAATACCGCGCACACTACAGTATGTTTGCTTGGTCAGAAAATAGACTAGAGGGGAAAATATTAGTAGAGAGAAAGAGCGATGTGAAAGTACTATCTAGGGTGACATGTTCAGATCTTTTTTTATTTTCAGTATAAAATTGGCTATGTTTGTGGATACTTACATTACCGGCATAATGGCCAATGGCGAAATGAGCGGCCTGGCAACCGGGCTTCGGGGGCTTGGGCTTCAGGTACGGGGGTGACTTGCCCAAGTGGTTGTTGTTCAACTTCTCAACGAAGGTCTGATCGGTGGCTTTCGGGAACATAGACTCTTCCTCAAGGATGGAGAGGATACCCATAGGCTGGAATCGGACCAGTGATATTAGAACACGAAATGGTCGCACGGTGCGACTCTACAAACTTATGTATATTTTAAAGATTTTTCTGTTCTGAATCTGATTAGAATCTTCATCCAAATTTTACCTGTAAATTTGAATATAAATTACTATTACTGGTGAAAATCTAAGGATAATCCAATAAATTGACTTAAAATTAAAAAGGTGTTATGCGTTATATTTTAAAGCTGCATGCTGGTAGAAAAATGTGTAGTTAGTTTGTGTGTGAGAAAAGTCTAGCGTGAATTTAACATTTCAAGTCGTGCAAGTTAAATTCTATTTATTTTTATACCTCTATGTAGTTAAAAAACTAATTTGACGCATTAAAATGCCAACAAGATTTACTAAAGCCTAGCTTACTAGAATAAATAAAAAAGTGATATTCTAACTACGTTTTATTTTGATTCGTGTGCATATTAGCAGCAGTGTAACTTTGAGTTCAAAATAGTATAACCTAGACAGCTGTGTGCAAAATGATCTCTATAAAAATTATAATTTACAGTACAGAGCGTTCGCAAAAGCCTTGCATTTTGCATGGTCTGCAAGCTTTTGTTTCATTGCATTATTTTTCATCGCGGAGCTAAAAATGTACAGCCTCATTTACTTTTGCAGTTGCGGGTGAGGTTTCTTTCAGCCGCAAGCTCGTTGTCTATGCGATCCTAAGAGCTTTAAGCTAGGAATTATCGCCTCCAATACCTTTTCTATTAAATCTATAGTCGGTTGAAGATCCATACCAAAATCTATAAAGGTCCATTGAAGCCCTTCCCTTTCATATTCTTCCTGTTCTAGTACGAACATGAAATGGTTAAAATACTGCTGTAATTTTTCGTTCGTAAAATTAATGCAAAGCTGATTGAACCCGTTCATCTGCATCGAAGACATGGAAAAGAATTTAATACGTTTGTTAAACATCTAAATACTAACTAGAGTTTTTTGGAGTGTAGTGTCATTGACAGACTGTATCGTGATAAAGAAGACAGATACACAATAGGAAACACAAAAACACAGTGAGCGTTGTAGCATTGATTGAGTACTCAAATAAACATTTAATTTTCAAAGATGACTGTAGATTTGAAATGATAAGCCAAAAAAGAGTACTTAATTTTCAGGTTTATTTGAGAACCCATGTGGCGCGATGCAAGCGTTCATTGCTGCTTTGCCGCCATCTACCTTTTCAATAAGGTCAATGCAATTTTGGAGATCCATGCCAAAATCAATGAAAGTCCATTCGATGCCTTCGCGTTGGTACTCTTCTTGCTCCAGCACGAACATGTGATGGTTAAAGAATTGCTGCAGTTTCTCGTTCGTGAAGTTAATGCACAGTTGCTCAAATCCGTTGAACTGTAGGGAAATGAGTATGTGGAAGGTTAAGGGTTTTAGGTAAATGACTACGGTTTACATTCCGCAGTTAGTGAGTTCCCTAACAGACAACACAATGTCCTAGCATAGAGTTCACAGCGCAGTTCTCTTAGAACGCAATGAACATGAAGACATATAGAAGCGTTATCCCGTCTTGAGTTCGCAGCGTCGACGGGAACACCGGCGCACCCGGCGACTATTACCTTCTCGATCAAATCGATACAAGCGAGCAAGTCCATTCCGAAATCGATAAAGGTCCACTCGATGCCCTCGCTCTTGTATTCTTCTTGTTCAAGAACGAACATGTGATGGTTAAAGAATTGCTGCAGTTTCTCGTTCGTGAAGTTAATGCACAGTTGCTCAAATCCGTTGAACTGTAGGAATGAGTCAAGTGGAATGTTATGGGTATTAGGTAAAGGACTACGGATTTCGTTCCGTAGGTAGATGGGTTTCCTATCATTAGACCTTAAAAGTTTAGGAATCTACCACGCAGTCTCTGAGCGCGCAGTGGACGAAGATGCAAACGTTATCCCGTCTGAAGCTCCCAGCGTCGACGGGCACACCGAGACCCGGCGACTATTACCTTCTCAATCAGATCGATACAAGCGAGCAAGTCCATTCCGAAATCGATAAAGGTCCAGTTGATGCCCTCCTTCTTGTACTCTTCTTGTTCGAGTACAAACATGTGGTGGTTAAAGAATTGCTGGAGCTTCTCGTTGGTGAAGTTAATGCAGAGTTGCTCGAAACCGTTGAACTTTTGTCAACAACAGGAGGTCACGTAAATGGAAAGGTCAAAATAGTTAGGGACATACTATTCTATTATAATCCTCATTAGTCAGCGGGGGATGTTGTACTTAAGCTTAAAAACTATTCTATATTTTAACACAGTATGGATCTATTTGGGGTTTCTATATGGCCAACCGAGGGGTATGCACTCTCGGTGTACCTTCTCAATAAGATCAATGCAGGCTAACAAGTCCATTCCAAAGTCAATGAACTCCCAGTGAATGCCTTCCTTGGTGTACTCCTCTTGTTCCAACACAAACATGTGATGGTTGAAGAATTGTTGCAGTTTCTCATTTGTGAAGTTAATGCAAAGTTGTTCGAACCCATTGTACTAAGAATATAAATCAGCATTATCATCATTGATTAAAATTTACCATTATATTTTCTACTCTACCTTTCTATTATATACTACTTTCTATCTTAAAGACTATCTTTAAAGAAGTATTATTATCATCATATAAATATTCTTCTTTTTTCATAGATGAGTCAATGACTTATCGTCTAAGTGATTGACTGATCTATTATACTCACGTCGAAGATTTCGAAACCAGCAATATCCAGTACACCGATGAAGTGCTGCCTCTTCTGCTTGGTGTCCAGGGTCTCGTTACACTTCTTGACGAGCCACTTGAACAGCCTGTCGAAGATACCCTTGCAGAGGGCACCGACGGAGTTGGTGACCTGGTCCTTGTTACGACCCTGGGTGACGAACTCGTTACCGACTTTGATGCGGGGCTTCAGCAGAGCCTTGTACAGGTCCTGGCAGTCGACACCAAGAAGCTTGGCGACCTTCTCACCGTCCTGTAATTGAATACAGTCATGTGTTATTCCTTAAAATATCTGACACATGTATCAAGTACTTAAATGCTTTTGCTGCTGCTATTTTGAAATTTGTGAAATTAGAGATTGAGGGTCTTCCAAAAAAAGTTACAACACGCTTAGGTCCTTGTCTAGAAAGTCTTGCATTAACACGTGTTTATTTTTTATGTTAATACGGACGTTTTCTAAACTTATTAACCCCCCGACAAAAAAGAGGGGTGTTATATTATCTTACATAGTATCGATGATTTTTTTTTATGATATTATAATGGTTGGTTTTGATGACACTTGCCTCGGTACCGTCGGCTTCAGCCTGCTCCTCGCGACCCCTCTGCTTGAACTTCATGCTGCCCATGTGCATGACGGCGGCGGTGATCTTGTACACATTGTCCTTCTCCTCTTGGGTGAAACCAAGAATGTCGAAGGCTTGCTATAATACCAAAAAACGTATTAATATCAAGAGCTTCATATCTTCCGGAAAATAGTCACAGCTGAGATATTAATAAAAGTAAATATGAATGATATTCAATAAATTTGGTTACAAGCATTTTTAAATATTACAATTAGAATAAAAAAGAAATGTTCTATTGTAAATACGCGAATATGAAAATAGAAAAAAAGTTAAAAATTGTGTATTCTACATTACTTATTAAAATACATACGTGATAGACCAAAAATGCGTTAGTATTGGCTGAAAAGCATTTAATTTGCACAACATTAGCCGCGTAAGACGAACTAATGCTGCATAGCTAGGGGTAGTACTCGTTCAGGTATGGGTTTCTCACAGGTTTTCTGAAGAGGGTGTTCGCTTTCATTGAGGTAGTTTGAGAAAGGTTTGTGCTTTATCCAAACTAGTGCTTTTATACAATACCAATGAAAAGGACATAATTAATTCATGTACTCTATTTGGAGTAAAAAGGGGAATCACACAGGTGCCGGTTTCGTTCCATTAGTTGGAGTTTCATAAATCATACATTGATTTCCTAATATATAAACCACAGTTTTTAAAGCGGATTTATCTAAGAATTATTTCAAAAGGTACAAGGGTAAGTTGATCATCAACTAACGTCTCTGTTTAATGACTTGAATCAACTTTGACAAAATAGGAAGGTGGACTAATGGTGTTTCACTTCAATTCAATCAATCAGAACGTTTTTTTTCCTGCGCCACTTACGTCGGTGAGAGTACTTTCTTCGCCGTCATCCATGCTGGGGATGGTAATCTTACCCTGGGAGACGTTGTAGTAGTCATATATGTTATCCGACAACATACAAATTTCTGGAGAATAAACCCAAAGTTGTTAAAAATTTGGTCGCTAAATACATCTTTGTAGCTACTGTCGAAATTCTAACTGTCAGTGTCGTGTCTGTGTGTTTAGATGATTAGGTCCCAAGGGAGGTGCTTGTGCTAGCCGGGATTGGGGGGTGTGTTTAAACCGTGAAAAAAACCTGTGCAAAATTTGCTTGTCTGAACTTTTGCAGGGAGCGGGCATTAAAACACGTGTATGTCAGAAATTTTGGTGCAATAAGATCAATTTCACGGATTTCAGAGTCAAAGACGCACGCTCCTTGCGCAGGTTCGGAACTTACGACCGTCAGTTCGAACTCTTCGCCGTCGTTGACTCCTGGTATCCGAGTCTTCCCCTGACTAATGATAGGATAATCTCCGATGCGGTTGCTTAGCATCGTTATTTCTGCAAACACCAAGCCGATATCTGACATACACATGCAAAAACTGATAAACAGATCAGCCTTAAGCGCAGCAAGCAAAAGGCAGAAAGATGAAGAATGAGATAAATGAGCCAGTTCTTGTATTCTGGACTCACGTCAGTAAGCATCATTTCTTCGCCGTCATCAACTCCAGGAATGGCTGTCTTGCCTTGAGCCACGATGTAGTAATCGTTGATGTTGTTGGACAACATGCAGATTTCTAAAAACGACACCAAATCACAGTCACGTTGGATTTATTGGTGCGCTTTGTACAGGATACACACTGCATAACTTAACTAAGCTTCATAATATAAGCTAAATCTATTTCTAAGGTAGGTATATTGCATCTAGTGCCGATTCAAAGGCCAGATAGCACGACTAGTAGCTAATATGTCGTGTGATAGTCGCCAGTCCACCACTTTCAACAATCCGAATTTGTGCCTTCGACTTCGACAAGGCAGACTTACGTCGGTCAAAGTACATTCCTCGCCATCGTCTACATTAGGGATGGTAGTTTTTCCTTGCGATATGATGTAATAGTCATACACATCGTTCGACAGCATACACATCTCTGAACATGGGAATCAAGGATTAACATCGCAGTAAGGTATTGGGTTGTATGTGTGGTGTAGGACAGGGTGTGGTGACAATATTCTATTGTTTTTGTCAGTGTACACTTAAAACTAGAAATATTACAAAATAACATTGAAGATGTTGTATAATAAGTACTTCTTTAATAAAGTAATAATTTAAAGCTCACCTTGCTTACTTGAAAATTCCAATTTAAGTTTAATTTTAGAAATTATTTCTTTAGTTGTTTTAATGGTTAAGTATTATTATTATAGCAACTCAACGGAATTGTTGTTCTATTTTAATAAATGTTGTATTTTTAGATTGATGTTTATGTCAAATTAAAAATAATTATAAATAACCATTGTACAACCAACCATACAGCATTAAGTGCCAATGATACAATGTGTATACGTACGTTTAAGTCCAGGAACGGCGCCAGACATCATCTGGTAGAAGATGTGGTAAGAACGCTCAAGGGACTGCTGGGAGATGACACGAGCCTTCTCAAGCAGATCTGGTGGTCAAAGAATTATTAGATCAGTCAAATAGACAACGATGATTATGGTGACCCGTTTTTTAAAGAAAATAATTAATTTACTTTTTAGACTTGGGTGGTAAAACATCTGATCTGTTAATAAATATAATATTACGTGCACTTACAGGTCTCAATGTCAGCACCAGCCAGTTTTCCAGAGGGGCCGAAGTGGATACGGATGAATTTACCCTAGGGAAGGCAAAATATAATAGAATAGGATAATGTTACTTCAATAAAGAAACTGCAAAAGAAATATTAATATGAGATAAGGTGCACAGTTAAGCTAGTCAGAATTTTAAACCAAATAAATGCTCACATTTTATTTTCAAATACACTTGTTTATACATATAGACCGTAAAAATATTGTTGCTCATTCATGTCTATATTATAAGTGTAATATAGTATTTTTTTATGACAACAATTGTTACGTTTATAGATTTTTATACTTACGAAACGGGAGGAGTTGTCGTTACGGACGGTCTTGGCGTTACCGAAGGCTTCAAGCACAGGGTTAGTTTGGACGACCTGGTCTTCCAGAGATCCCTTCTTCTCTTGGTTGGGGTCCTTCTTCTGGGAGGCACCCACGGTAGCGAAGTACGCAATTACCTTCTTCGTGTTCTCAGTCTTACCAGCACCAGACTCACCGCTGTTTACGATAAACATTTTGTTAAGTCAATTCGTGTAGAGTAGATCAAGAGAAAAACTAAGGCTTTTGATTTTTTCACGGTGATTTTAAAATGTTCTCATGATCAGATACTGTGAATAAATTACAGTAATAAGATCTAAAGATTGGTAAACTATGATGCAATGAGACTTTGATTTTTAGACTATATTTGTTAGGACTTTCTTTTATGCGTCATTTATACATCAATTTTAATAATAATTAGTATGAAACTTACGTAATCAACATAGATTGATTCTCGTGGTTGGTCAACATGTTGACGTAAGCGCCGTCGGAAATGGCGAAGATGTGAGGAGGAACCTCCGAACGACGCTTGCCTCGGTACAGCTTGGCGCATCTGAACGTGTACACCGGGAATCTCTTGTAGGGGTTGATAGCCACACAGAAGAGACCGGAGTACGTCTGTACGATAATGAAAGCGTAAGAGACAGTGATAGTAGTGATAATGATGAGGATGATAAGGACGACAGCGATAAAAAGAGAGTAATAAAAGAAATTTTGTGTCCAGAAAGAATTGATATGATCGTTGTCTTATAAACTTCGCTGTCGAATACTATCATCATGTAATTAATGGGTCCGCGGAGCGAATTTTGCAAATGACAATATTAACGTAATTTATAAAAAAACATCTCTTTTAAAAAGATTAATCTGAGCTGTCTTTTGTAAATAACGTCATAGCTTCATTCGCGTAAACAAAATAATGTAAGGTTTCGAAAATTTTGAGATGCCAAACTTTTTTTTAGTAACACACAATTAGCGCTGAGAGAGTATGGTATCGATACTTTTGCTCCCAGCGCATTAGGTGAAAATCGTAATAGAATTCTCTACAAAGTTTAATAACACTAAAAACTAAGTAAAGAATAAAATTAAACTATATACATCAACCTTATAATTAAAACACTGTAAAGTTGAAGTAAGGGCAGGGGTACAGTAATGATACCTTTACGCCCAATACAAGAAAAAATGCAACTCTGCTCGCTGCCTGGGGAGAAATTGCACTAAAAACAACAACAAATTTGATATTAGACATCTAAAACAACAAAAATCCTCGGCCGCTGCTCAGACCTGATCACCGACTTTTGTTGTGTAAAGGGTCCATGGCGATAATATTTAGTCACAAAGGAAAAGAAAACTGATAAAACGGGATTTATAGACACAACTAATATTTTGCCAATTTACTTGGAAATAATCCAGTAGAAAATATATCTAGCTTTGAAGACTAGATTAATCTCAGACATGTTGAAAATATTAACATATATCTGTCAAGGACCAATTTGAAAATACGATGCCAATTTAAGGTTAAACTGATCTCAACGAAAGAGAAAATTCTTGAAAGCATCTGAAATAGATCGACGATAAATACAGAGCTGAAATAGCCTCAGTTGGCGTATCGATGGGCTAATTATAAGATCCGAATCTGAACATCAATCCAAGATTAATTGCGCCGTTCATGGGCAGCTATTGATCTATATAACTTGGTCATAATCCAATTTTTGTCTACAGGTGTAATAACTAGGACATGCACACTCATCTCCATCTCCAAATCCACTGCAGCTCCTGACTTACGTAAATGAGCTTATGGTAATATCTCTGCTTCAAGTTATATAAAACCGAAGCGTCGTTGAGGTATGTCAAGTTGGACATATCCTCGGCTTTTTCGTACTTAGGTGGGTTGACTTGGCCTACAAGATCCTTCTTGAAGTCTTTTGTCTGTGGGGAAAGATTGGTACATTACTTAAGTATAATGGTATGGGCGCTCTTGGCGCCTACTTACATAGATAAGTTTCGCATAGTATCGTTGACGGAGATTGTGTAGTACGGCTGCGTCGTTTAGATATGTCAGGTCGGCCATGTCTTCAGCTTTTTCGAATTTCGGCGGGTTAACTTGCGAGAGGAGTTCCTTTTTAAGTACCTTTTCCTGCTCATTTAATAAATCAATTAAAGAATCGTTTGCTTCTATTACAACTTATCTTAAAAGTTATGGACTGTTGAATTGTTTCTGGTGTTATGTTCCATTACTTGTTTTCGATTATTTTCGCCTAAATGTAAAACAAGCATAATATCTTCAACAGCATTAACATCATCAGTTACTGCTCATATTAATTTATGACTGACTTTGGGTATAGCCCTCATTTATTGATTAGTAAGTTTGAGTAAAGCTTCATTCTAATGTTATGCCTAAAATCGTAACACTTTCCTTTAACTTTAATTTTACATACAAAGTGTTCATTCAAACTTTTTTTTACAGACAGAAACCTGTAATTGGCCTAATGTAATTTACGGATTTTATGTTTATTTTTATGTATAGTCTGTAACGAAAATAAATAAATAAATAAACTGTGTTAATCATCTAATGTTGATTACCGTTAAACTAAAAATTATTCACTATTTATATTAATTATCAATTCTAAATTCCATAAAATACACCATAAATCAATTCAAAGAGCCAGATGGATTAGTCAATAGGGTCCACCTATCTGTATGTTCAAGGTCAAAGCTCTTGTTATATATTTACATAGTTCAGTTTATGTATGTTTTTTCTATAAACTTGTTTTTACTACTTATTCAGTATCTTTAGTTTATATTTTTAACTTGACTATCATTTCGATATCTTACCTCGCCTCCAGGCAGGATGACGGTCACCAGGTCGCCCTTGGTGGCCTTGATCTCACCCTGGAGGAAACCTTCCTTCTCATCAGGAACCCAGCAAGCTTTCTTGCCATCGTAGGGTTTGCTCTGGTCGATACGCTTCTGTTCGAGAGACACGAACAGGTATGGGGTCGGATCGGGGTCGTCCCCAACCTGTGCTACCGGCTTCGGCATTTTGGAGAACTAACGAGACTTTGGGCTAGTCGAGACACGGTAACTCAGCCCTTGAGCCGTCCTGCGAAAGCACAACCCGTTAGAGTCAGTGTCGAGGGTGGATCGTAAGATCGAGGCCCCCGGCGCGTGCGTGGATTGGTCTATTTGCGGCTGTAACCCGAGGAGCGGCCGGTCGGGAGCGCTGCCAGCGCGCGGCGCACGCGCGTTTGCGTAACGCCGAGTTTTATGCGCCCGCGTTTTTATTAGCGTTCCCGAGCGACCCTTCGCGGATGTTACGTCACGAGAATGCGAGCCTGGAGTCACGCCAACCGATTCATCCGATCGTGGATTATATTGTTGATATTGTCTTTTATGGTGCTGGTTGGTGGGTCAGTACTATCAGGATTGTTTCTATTTACTTCTGTTAATCAGTTGTTCACTTTCATTTGTCTATGTCGACTTAGGTTTAAAATATTTAATTCATTTGTTGTATTAACTTAGAACCGTTTCTCTTATTATTGTAATTAGATGTCTTTCAATTAATATTAACGTAATTTATGATTCTTGGTTACATTTTAATCTAATCACTTAATTAAGTCAAATTAGGCTTTATATTTCTAAATTATTGCAACAATTGAAAAAGCTCAAACAACCAGTTAACAAAATCGTCACATCAGTTTCCACGATTCGATGAATCCTTGCAAGTAATCACTGTTTACCGAACCAATCCTTCTTCAACCAATCACCAACACAAGACAGCACTGCACAATGTAATCCACGATCAATCAGGTGGCGTCACACACTTTCAGTCTCGTTATGCACGAGGGTTTCACACACACACGCACGCGCCGGGACGAGCGCGCGTACTCACGTTAGAAGCCGTTCTGACCGGCGGCGGGGAGAGGAGATGCTTTTTATACCGGCAATACGATACCACTGCGCGCGATCACCCCATTTTAGGCGGATGCCAGAACAACGCCGCCACTGCTTTCAGACGAGCTTAGCTTTCACTTGAGCGGCGGCCGCCGTCAGCGCTCCGCGGAAATGCATTTCAGCATGCAGTTCAGCTACGATGCGCAAACGCAGCAGCCCCGCAGGATCCACGCGCTGGAGCGTCTGGAGCGTGTTTACAAAATAAAACATGGCGGATCGAGATCCAATTGAAAACAAACTGTTAATCTGTTCACTAAAAGTGGTAACGACCGTCGGCGCTGTTTGATTGTGGTTCAGTGTGAATGAAGAAGTGTGCATGGTTTTTGTGAATGTGAACTTTTAGGTAGTTCAACAGTGATTAGGGCTGGTTAATTTTTACATAAAGTATAAAAGAAATCATGTAGTAATACTAAACTCCCAGCTTTTCCCCAAAATTTCATACATAATATTGTTTTGACAATAACGAACATAAAAAAAACAAAAGGTTTTTATTCGAAGTAAGATTTTACACAAATCATTTTTCGACATCAAAGCTAATGAACAAGAATAAAACTCAATAATTTAAAGAGGCCATGCGATATCAGTTGTTCACAGAACTGGCAGGTTCGCGCAATGTGTGCGCTGCTGTGGAGAACAACCCGCCGAAGAAACTCCACAGGATCGCATATTTTGTTTTTTCCTCTTTTTTAGAAATCAATAGATAAAAATCCATTTCGGTGCAATTTATGCGAGATAATGCACATAATTCTGCCTTCATAACTTAAAATTAAACATTTTAATAATCCCTAACACAAAACCATTACTTGATCCTCTCAAAAACTAAAAAAGAGCTGATAATCTTCAAATGGCTGAAGATATTTTCTTGGATCAAAGCTAGAAACACTTTCGATTGTGACACCTTGCAAACAAAATAAACTAGATTAAAATCGGCGCATCCGTTTAGGACAGAGAGTTGGGAGCCGCTTCGCTTGTTTAGGAGCTACGATGCCATAGACAAACAGACACACACGTCAAACTTATAACACCCCTCTTTTTCGTCGGGGGTTAAATAAGGAGCATCTGATAAATTTTGTTAAACTTATTAAAAACACCATGTTTACTCAGGAGAGTTATTTCAATATAACAACGGTGTTTTTAATTAATTAATTTTGAAAAAATTGACATTTGCGTCCTTTTGTGTTTTATCGGCAGAATTCTAATTTTGTGTACATAACAATGCCAAGAAATATCCTATGGACTAATTTAGAGTTTTCCAAAAGGGACACTTATCATCCACTGCTCTCTGTTTTATAAAAAATATACACTTCCTTTTCTGAACTTTATTCCCATAGCCTAAGAACACCACGATTTAAAAAGGGAAAATATAAATCTAACTAGCTGGCTTATTATAAAATTAGTTCTGTCCGAAATACATGCTCTACAATTAACTTGGGATTATTATTATTTAATATTCGACGAAGAAACGGCTGGCTGGAGAACATATAACCCTGCTGAATTTGATAAAATAAGGAAATATGGTTAAGTAGAAAAATGTGTCAAAGAGAAAGTTAATTGTATGATCAAGATGTCAAAATTCGATTACCAGCCAACAGTCACATCCCATGAATAGCAAGATAAAGAGAATAATCGAGTAATTGGGGAATTGACTGTAGTGTGGTCGAACGGGATAAAAAAGAACAAGGAAATTTTGGGTGGTGGTTGGTGGTGGCCTTCCATGGCAGTTTCTATTGCTGACCAAAACCGTCATGAATCATTTAGCAGTGAAAGATAGAGGGATTGGTGGAAATTCTATTGAAATGAGAGTAGATAAAGGAAATCACTGTAGCAAGCAGTTCAATAACCTCGATTTGCGTTTACTTATATATCTACAAATCAACATGTTTTACACTGAATGTAACGGAAGCTAATTGCTCGTAAATGTTGAGCGAATCGCACAATTTTTCATGTGATTCCAGCTGCCGTACATTAGAATTTCCAGAAGATCGGCAATTTAAATTAAGCCTAGACTTCGCTGTATGTCATAATAACACGATCGTGCCACTAAAATTATTAGTTTACGACCTTAATATTTGATATAAGAAAATCTTGATGACTTTTTACTTCCTGTATTGAAATTATACTGACACCATTTACTTCTACATTAAAATTAAGGAGTTGGAAGTTACTTGTCTATAGATTAATTCTCACGTAGGTAGAGTATTGTCAACCAAGGTTGATTACTGTTACTGCTTGCCCATGATTATTATCAAGTTGCACAGCGCTTATTTACCAACCTTAAAATACAACTAGAAGTTACCTCTCTTTCTATAGCCCAACCCTTTTGGCTATCTACCAACCTATTAAATGTAGACCTCCCAACGCACTGGTCCAAGTACGGAGTGCATAGTCAAACAGCTAGGCCTGACTGGATTACTTCAAAATCATTTATACCAATTTTTTAATTTTCTTACTTTACAGATGTTACATTTACTACAAGCATTAACAGTCTGGATTAAGACCTTTCTCTTAAAAGGTAGGTATTGTACATAATTCCTACGCTTGGCAGGCAAGTGAACATTGCTAGTCAGCTGATTTGCCGAAAGGACACCTAATGGAAGGGTTGTGTGGGGTCTATTTTGAAGTTAAAAACAATAAACCGACATACAAGTATACAACATCACGTCAAATATGTTTTGTGATATACCTGAAATCAGCCAAGACCTGGGAAATCTACATGAAAAGTCTTGAGAGATAAATCGTCCTCGATTTATTTACGCTGAGCCACTGGAAGTGCGTCTGTATTAATAGCCCCTGGAAAATAGACGTGACTCAGGCAATGGGCAACATATTAATCAGCCGGAGTATTTGTTTAAAATTGCTAGATTTAAAGCAATGCAAAAATGTGTGGCGTTGATTCACCAGGACTTGTATATCAACATCAGTTCGCTAGGTGCCAGGGAGGTACTCGTCAGTTTCATCAACTCGCCAATTCTTCAATTCGTCAGTTTACATACAACTATTATCTAAAGATTTCTAAACATCAGACTGTACCCTGGCAAAAGATTAGACTGCCGGCCAAGTTAGGTAAAATTACGAATGAAGAAAACTGACGAGTGAGGAAACCGACCAGTTAATACGAATTACTCAAAACTGACGAAGCCTCCGCCCGCGTTAATAGTTTTTTCGTGGTAAAAATTAGCCTATGTTCATCCTCGAGGCCTATTTTATCTTTTGTGCCAATTCCGCCCGCTTCAACAGTTTTTCCCGTGGAAATGAAGTTTTTCCCGTGGTCGTGGTAACCTATGTTCTTTCCCAAGGTCTATTCTATCTTTGTACAAAGTTTCACCAAAATCGGTCCAGTAGTTTTGAAGCCTATTCAATTATAAGGAATATTTTAGGTACTTTTTTACACTTGGGTTACATTATTGAAGTTTTATTTAGGATCCCTAATTTTTTTGAAAATTAAATATAGCCTATGTTACTCAGGGATCATGTAGCTTCTCAACAGTGAAATAATTTTTGAAATCGGTTGAGTAGTTTCGGAGCCTATTCATTGCAAACAAACAGACAAACCTTTCCTCTCTCGTATAGATTCTGAAAATATGTATAGAAGATAAATATTGTAATGAAATCACTATGTCTTATAATTATGTAAACATTTTAACATTTTGTCGGGTGAACGAAATAATGTTTTAGGATCAAATTGCTTTTGATCATTTGGAGGTTTCCTCACATTTGCTTTCAAGCGAGACGAGTTACTGGTGACAAAAATAAAACGGTATATATGTTTTCGTAATAAAATGTAAGATTTTATCACTACGCCGCCTTAATGTTGCATGTTGAATTCAAAAGTATATGGCAATAAAAAGGACAAATACATTTTAGCGAACCTTGATAACATAATAATAATAAACCTATCCGACAAATATCTGTAACAATCGTCACAAACACTATGTCAGGGTTTGGTAAAATAATGTAAAACAATTTCATAAGTCTCACATACCAAACAATCAAGGGTTACTTTACATCAACCACGACCACCTGTAGTTCTGATAAGAGACCACCAGCTAGAATCTTTGTGCCTTGTTTAGACCTGAGGGAGTACTTCCTACAGACATTCCGTCTTCCACCTTGAAACCTGTTCATCAATCTTGACAATGATTGGCTGATCAAATGCCCTCATTTCTTGCTTCTAAATAATCAATGGGAATCATCTGCTTCGATATAAAAAGCATCAACAAAACCTTGTCAAATTGTTCCCAATTGCATCAGATTAGTACTGACCTTGATGTTTTCTTAATCATCAGATAGCTGATGAAACTCCAATGCTCTAAGACACGGATACCATATCTGTGACTACATTAGAGCTACACCAGTTTCAGTACATCTGGCACGGCGCCAACTGGTCTACCGCGCCTTACCGTCGCGCGTCGCTAGGAGAGATTTTGTGATATATGGATAATAAGAACTTGCTGAGAATCAATATTATTCTTACCTCAAACTAGACTAGCTACTTGATTCCAGCAATGAGTATTTTTGATATGTTTGTCAATAATTTTATTTACGGCCTTTTCACGTTTACTCCTAGTAGTAATGATTCTGTTTATTAGAAAATATTTTTCCTGTTATTACGCTATTTTGTCAACTATTTTGTTGCAGTTTCTTTTTATTTAATTGACCTATACTTGTGTCGAAAAAGTACGACAAATCAAGGTACACTGGACTTGCGGGGGAGTGGAAGACTCTACCCCAAAAAAAAATGTCATATACCAACGCGACTGATCACGTGAAAAGCACCGTGAAAGAGTAGTAGTTGCAGTTTCATTAATAATTTTACGTTTGACATAATTTTTGTCCCAGACTTATCGATGCGCTTCCCCTATACCATGGGTTGCCTGGTAAAAATTGTTAACAATGTTACCATAGCAATAAGGCTGCCTATTTGTACACGTTGTGGATTGTATTATTTAACATATTGTGGATTAAAGTATATTCTATTCTAAATTGGTAATTTTTTTCTTAATATTATGCAGTTTTGGTTTGAGCAAAGTTTTCTTCCGTTACTTGTGATTGTGACGTCGTTAAGTGTTTTGAAATTTGTTAACCACAGGATTGTAGGAGACTTAAGATGGCTTTTCTTATTCTTGATAAACGTTATTTCAGACTCTGCTCACTTCTTTGGGAGTAAAATAATGTCTTAGTGTATCTAAGCAAATCATTATCAATACTTCGGGGAATAATAAATATAACGTTTAATAGTAATCGTAACATGAATCTAATGAAGCGTAAACTCAACGTTTGACGACGTGTCTTAAATCATGCATTGACTTTAACAGCCAGCACTAGTTTGTAGCAGATAATGAGTTCCAGTTTGTTTTCCATTGAAAATAGACTGTTCCGGACTTTCATAATTTTTTAATTTGATTATTAATAACAAAAGCAAAGTAACTATATTTTAGGTAGGTACGTATATTGTATTTTCTCAGCTTAATCTTCATACAAAAGAAACATGGCGATATGAAAATTATCAGGTTTTGTTCAAAATATAAATAAATATATGAAAAATAATTTTAAACGAATTTCAGGAAATTATAGTATGATGTAATTTCAATAATTGGTCAAAACATTGCAATCTCGACCAAAGGAAAAGTTATGGTCCGCCGGAAGTGATCATTGGAGTAGTTAGTATCCTTTAAAATATATTAAAGTAGATTGCGATTATGTAAAATATGTTCGCGATATATAACGTCTGTAATCAAATCAAAACAAAGCGAGTTCTAAAAAACTTTCTTCAGACAAATGAAGAGAAGCGATTTTCTAAAGAAGCTTCAGCAATAAGACTGATTAAAGCGTCAGTCAGCTGGTAACGAACAATGCGGGTAGTGATGCGAAAATAAACACAGAGCAAGAAGAACGGTTAACAATCGGTCGACATTCTTGGCAAGAGTTGCTGCGAGCCGCGTCAGAGGATTCGCAACTAGGTACTGGGATCGTAGGAACGTTGTGAGGCGTCGGGCTAACAGCTGATGTTTGTTTCGTCAGTGGACTCCCAGCCAGGTACTAGGAGTACATCTCTGTGAGGCGTGCTATCAGCTGATATTTGTTTCCAACAAAAAGTTTGAACTACGGTGATAAACTGTGAACAAAAAAGAGGATTAATAGAAAATACAGTTAAATTAGAAAGTAAAACCGATTTTTTGTAACTTTTAACATGGGTTTAATGTACAGTAAGGTCATCATAGGTATGGAACGTCAAAATGATTCATTCATTATAGGTTTTGAAAAATTCTAGTCTCAAAAATAAAGAGTCATATATTCTCATATATTATTTAAATCAAAATACAATGATGTGTTTTAGTTTCACATATAAATTGTGATAAATTTATTTTCTTTACGTTTATGAAAAAAAAAACTCTTTCACCTCACTGATAGGGTAGGCTGGAGCCCGGGGAGGTACTTTAGCTGTTAACAACAACATTTATATAATATTGAAAAAACATTTATTACGTGGAATACATAAGTAAACCTCAAACTGAACGTCAAAATGATTCATTCATTATAGGTTTTGAAAAATTCTAGTCTCAAAAATAAAGAGTCATATATTCTCATATATTATTTAAATCAAAATACAATGATGTGTTTTAGTTTCACATATAAATTGTGATAAATTTATTTTCTTTACGTTTATGAAAAAAAAAACTCTTTCACCTCACTGATAGGGTAGGCTGGAGCCCGGGGAGGTACTTTAGCTGTTAACAACAACATTTATATAATATTGAAAAAACATTTATTACGTGGAATACATAAGTAAACCTATAAAGTACATACGTACATGCATACATACCTGATTATCACGAAAGTCATCTAAAATGACGATTGAATTCCATCATCTATCGCCAGCTGCAAACTGCTCGTATTGTTATACCTATTCAGTTCATAAATCTATCATCGCAAACGAGTAGCACGTTCGCAATCTTGTAGTACTCAAAGCTTGCAATTAGCGATTCAGGTTGAATATCAACTGCAGGAGGGTTAGCTATTATAATATTAAAAATAACAGTGCAGTTGTAAAATTTAGCTTAATTTTACGTGGGATGTTTTCACATGGCTGCTAAAATTGTGCGAACAACGTGTAAAATAGAATATGTTTGACGTCTCTAAAGTTGACAATGTCCCTTTTTGTTTTCCCTGCGAATGAAAAAGACCAAGAACTTAAGTTTTGAAATATTTGCGGTCATGCAGGTATTAAGTCTACTGTCTGGTTAAAGTTATAACTTTTGTAGGAGAGTATCTATTACAGTGACGGCGCATGTTATTTCATATTTATATTGCATTTTACTTGCTTACATTTTACTTACGTCTGTACTTACATATTACTAAAGAAGTTACCTTTTCTTGTCCCTCTTTAATTTAATAGACCATATTAACTTTACTGGGTGTAAGCCAAACAGAAGCTTCGTAAACTAGCAATTTACTTTCAGTTGCAATCGTTAAGACCATCCTTAAACGCGGTATTTATTTGAGATCCAAAGCAGTGCGGACAGTACTAATATATATTATGCCTTATTTACTCTATGTTTTATCAGATCGTTTATCTTGATGTCTTGTTAATTAAATTGCCTGTGCGCAATATTTGCATATAATAATAACAGCCGAATGGAGTGGGATAAAATGTAGCTTTTAAATAGCCTATTACATGAATTTAAACATAAATTACTTTTTAATTAGCCTAGTTGCGTGCGTCTGCCTTCGAAGCACTGGGTCACGGTTTTGAATCCCGCTCAGGGCAAAAACATTCGTGTGATGAGCACTTGTGTTTACCTTGTATCTGGATGTTGTATATTTATATATGTATGTATATCAGCTGTCTGACACACATAGTACAGACTCTGCCTAGTTTGGGGTCAGATGGCCGTGTGTAAGATGTCCCACTTATCTATACTAATATTATAAAGAGGAAAGGTTTGATTGTTTGTTTTTTTGTTTGTTTTTTTGTTTGTTTGTTTGTTTGCATCGAATAGGCTCCGAAACTACTGAACCGATTTCAAAAATTCTTTCACTGTTGGGAAGCTACATTCACTCTGAGTAACATAGGCTATATTTTATTTTCAAAAAATTAGGGATCCTTACTAAAACTTCAATAGTGAAAGGTGTGAAAAAAATACGTAAAATATTCCTAATAATTGAAAATACTCCGAAAGTACTGAACCGATTTTGGTAAAACTTGGCACAAAGTTTGAATAGACCTTAGGAAAGAACATAGGCTACAATTTACGGCGGGAAATTTTCTCATTCCCACGGGAAAAATAGTTAAAGCGGGCGGAGTTGGCACAAAGATAGAATAGACCTTGCGGAAGAACATAGGCTAACTTTTACCGCGGGAAGATTCCTCATTCCCACGGGAAAAACTATTAACGCGTGCGGAGCCGCGGCGGGAAGCTAGTTATTATTATTATTTATCCCGGTAAAATCACCCTAAGGTGGACGACACCGTCGACAGTAGTTATAGGTTTAGTCTGTGGTTTAGTGTTCACATAAATATTCAAATTATTTTTAACTAGCTTTCCTCCGCGTTTCCGTTAATCCGTGGGAATGAGGAAATTTCCCGCGGTAAAAGGTAGCTTTTTTCTTACTAAGGTCTATTCTATATTTATACTAAGTTTTTAATTAAATCGGTTCAGAAGTTTCGAAGCACATTTAATGCTAACAAACAATAAAATCTTTCCTCTATATAATATTACTATTATAGATTATAAAAAACGTACTTATATCACCTTAGATTAAAAGTTATCTTTGTATCAGTTTGATTGTAAGTATGTGTGAGTTCAAAACTTTTTATTAATAATAAAGTGTTTTTTTTATAGGTAAACTACATGATAAAAACGTCACGTTAAACAAGTTTTGTTCTGTAGGATTTTAAGTGCAACTTACATTATCCTATGACGTATTTGTTATGTTTTAGTTTTGAAGAAAAGCATCAATGTAAAGTAAAAACCTAGCACCCAATAGAGAACCTATCCACTGGATATTGGTCAGCGGCGCGAGCGTCGAGCGACAATACTCGCTAAATCCGTGGCTCGCGTTATTTCAGCCGCGCTATATATAGCGCAGATGTGGGTCGGCATTCCTTCTGCTGACTCCCATCGCCGCGCGCGCAGGCCGCGTAGCGCACCTATCCCCATGGCAGCCCACACGTATATTCCTAGTCATACTATCACTATCACTACATAATATATAACACTAATTTAAAACATTAATAACCCCTGACACAAAACTGTTGATCTTTTCTTGATTCTTTCAACAACTAGAAAAGAGCTGATACTCGTAATCTCCAGAAGGCTGAAGATATTTTCTTGGATCATAGCTAAGAACACTCTCGATTGTGACACCTTGCAAACAAAAAAACTAGATCAAAATCGACGCATCCGTTTAGGAGCTACGATGCCACAGACAGACACACAGATACACACGTCAAAATTATAACATCCCTCTTTTTCGTCGGGGCTTAAAAACAAAGTCGCTTTCTCTGTCCCTATATCCCTACGTCTGCTTAAATCTTTAAAACTACCCTACGGATTTTGATGCGATTTTTTTTATAGATAGAGTGATTCAAGAGGAAGGTTTATATGCATAGTAGGTACACGCATAATATACTTAAGGATAACCCACAATAACCAATTTCCCGTGCCTCCGCACGGCGGCGGGGCGGCTCGCTAGTAATATTATAAAGATAAAAGATTTGTTTGTTTGTTTGCATTGAATAGACTCCAAGACTACTGAACCGATTTAAATGAAACTTGATAAAAAGATAGAATAGACCTTGGGGAAGGACATAGGCTACCTTTTACCGAAACATTCTCCATTCCTACGGGAAAAACGTTATTCCTGACCTAAGCTGACAAACCTCCAGATGATGCCAATTCTTACCGACCTACTCGTATATCTTTATCCTCTTGTTTAGAGTTTAGGCAAAAACAAGATGCGTCTTAACTGGTTTGTGGAGTCTTATGACATGATGCCAAACATTCAATTCGGATTCTATAGAGGTCGTAGCTGTGCAAACTGTAGTTTCCCTGCCCTAGTATTAGACCTTAAACATGGAAAGAGATACAAATCAAATATTTGTGCTTTTTATGTCAAAGGGCCTTTGATAATGTTCAACCAGGCATACTGGTTAATATTTGATCGCGTTTAGGTATCCCTGGCTTGATATGCAAATTGATGTATCTTAATATAATTATTTTATTGTTGCTATTTATTGTTTTTTTTACTATAAGGGTTCCGTTTTTTGTCATTGGCTACGGAACCCTATAAATTGCGATCCATATAATTTGCTAAGTACCTATGGATATTTTGGCAACACCTCTCTTTATAGAAGAATTGGTCCAGCAGTGGACTGGTTCTGAAGCTGGTCCTGATTGTTGTAATAACTCCTACATTGGGGGGAAGAACCCGTTGGACTTTGGCAAAATACCTCCCTAAATAAGTATTGAATTATAGGCCTAATGCCTCAAACTAATATGCATCTTCTTCATTTGCACGAAAATAGCATTTCTTTTTGATTAATATGTTTTCAAGCCCAATGTGTTTTTGTGCTTTTTTTGTATTTGTACTTTGATTCCAAAACATCTCAGAAAAAGATATCAACAACATTGTGCTAACGCGCAAAACACTATACTTGTATTTTATTTGTTCTTTTATTTTCGGTATGTACAGGAACCAGCACGTGCATCTGGACCATTTGACCTTGAAAGGTACCTGATAAATTGATACCTTAGCATGCCTTAGCAATGAGGGCGCCTTTTGTTTTACACTTGTATTGTTGTAAATGTGTCTTTTACTTGTTCTTTTTGTGCGCAACAAATGTATATTCTACGCTACTCTACTTTACTCTGTAACGAGGTGGCTTGCAAACTTGTTTTCACCTCATTTTCAATTTCATTTTTACCCGACTATGGCGAATCCAAAAAGGAAGGGTTATGTATGAATTGTCTATGTACGTATGGTCCATGATTGCTCCTAAACTACTGATCAGATTTTGGTGAAAGAGGTACAATCGATTCGTTATTGTTCAAATTCAAATATTCAATTTTGGAATTCATTCGTCATTCATACGCCATCTTCGTCCATTTTGTTTTTAGTTTTCTTTTAGCTACCGGCCTTGACGACCGATTTTCTAGAAAATTGTTTTAAAACCTTAGTTATAGTCTAAACTACGAGTCTAATAATGTTCAGCTTGTAAATAATAATAATAATAATAAATTCATCAGTAACAACGCAAAGTGGTTCCTAACTTTTCACCGAAAACCTTCATACTTCAATCATGAGTGCCGTTATTCCGTAGCAATAGGGAAAACTTCATTTGTAATGCGAATGTACAGTTTGTCCAGTCACATGTGCTGGCCACAATACCTATTTATCGTACGTTCAGTTTTGTGCGTTACGAATTAATGTATTCTTATTTTAGGCCTTTTCTTATAAGACTGTTTACTCTTGCCCTATCTGTCCTCAACCGAAATGGATTGAGCCAGTACGTAATTAAATAAAACATGAAAAATCTGAACAGCGTTGTTGACTATCTGTCTTCAAAATAAAAATAATCTTACACGTGTATGAAATAAATCGTCCGAGATCAAACTTTTACAAACTATTTAAGATTTATTACTGCAAATCTATAATGACGTCAAAAGTTTGTACTTACATATTCCCATTCATTTTCTATATCAAATATTGTTCTGACGTTTCAAAAAAAAAGTCATTTAACTAGTCAGTCACATCCCTATTCAAGTTGGGTTCATGCCCTTAACAGCAATTAAACAAATTTCTATTTACTGTCAATAATATAATATGACCGAAAAATAATACAAATTCAAGTGTCTCAAGAGATCTTAAATTTGTGATACAAAATTGCTTTGTTTCTAAAATTACTTTTACTGCTCTATTGAGACACTTGCATTCGAATTGTTTTTTGGGCATGTATTTTGACGGTAAATGGAGATTTTTGTTAATTGCTTGTTTTTATTTAAAAACCAGTTATACTATAAACAGCTTTACAAACAAATGCAAGTGAACATAGCAACAAGTCTTCTAGAACAGCCTCCGATGTTCTGATAATGATAAAGTTCGATAACTCTCTTCAAGTGACGTTTCTGATAGTTAAAGTTTATCTACGATCATTATCAATGCAATATTAGATCTATGCGTTTTAAATTAGAATTCAAATTTAACAAAATATTAGAACTAAAAAACGATACAATGAAAACTCGATTATATTGCAGAGTAAATAAAGATGTTAATCCTGTGTATGTGTAAGTCTGCGAATATAAGAATAGATTTTGGCAACGGAACCAATATTGAGTCCCTAAGGAGTGGTACACACGTATTCAGAGAGCAATATTTTAAAAGCAAAAAAAATCGCAATTTAACATAATACTTGCGTCGTAGCTCGTAGCACTTTCGTAGACACGTAGACGGCCCGCTACGAAACTTCGTAGACTTTGGCTACGCTACCATCAATAAAGAAAATAACTATAATACCTATATATTTTTATTACTTTATTGTGTTTTTTTTTGAATACCCAAGAAAATTGCTATATCAAAACTAACCAACCAATTTTTAAAGTATTTTTTTTTACTTTAGGATATTTACTTACACTTTTCTTTTACAAGCTCTAAACGAAAATTATTTTCCTAACAAAAGTCCGAAATAAATGTGTACGAAGCCTAGGATATTGAAAATCTGTTGTCAAGTTGAGCAAGTGCATCCAAGAGATGTAAATAAAAAGTTACCTAAATAAACGTGACCAAATTAAACTTTAGCTAAGACTACAAATTTCGAATATTCTAGAAGAATCCAGATCTATTGCAAAAAATTGAGGTGGCTTTAATAATGCAGTAATAAAATTAAGACTAGAAGAATGTTTTTAACATCCAATTGTGATCTTTATTTACCTGTAATACATTTTAGACAGTAAAGGACTAGTCAATTTACTTATATTATATTGTATATCATTTAGTCTTTAGCTTGCAGCAGCGTTCCTCTCTGTATATTATGTCTATAAGGGGTGGTGCCGCCCTTGGTACTCGAAGAGGTCTTTGATTTTCACTGGAGACTGGCAGTTACCTTATACAATTTCAAATCGCATTCGTTCTTTGGAGTGTCCCACCTGCTTTTCACCCTAATGCAGTATAGACTCTAGCCCCTCCAAGGGGACGTGTAATATAAACTGTTAACAAGTTTTCGTGTATGTGTTTAGAGCTCATGACGGCAGCTAGCTATGAGTCAGGTTGTCAACTCGGCTGACTCGATTATGCCTGGCACGGACGGCGCGAACGTACATCGTATCATACATACCAGTTGATAAACCTATATTAATTACAGTTTGATGAGTGACATAGGCTAGAATAGAACTAGACTCATCTGGACAAAGTGAGAATATTCTACGCATAATAATATTATCTTGTCACAAAAAAGGGATGGAGATAACTGGAGATTGAGGTACAATTAAACTGAAAATCCAATACTAAAATACTCCTAATGAGTTTCAAGCCATTATTTTAGTTTGCAAGCGAGAAAAACATTGAGTTTGAAACGTAATTTTTTGATACTTTTGTTTTTTTACTGTCAGAACAAGGTACATAATTTCCTGTGGGAAAAAAGTACAATACCATTTTAGGAGACATAAACTTACCAATCAACACTGATTTGTTTTGTGATATAGAATTCAGGCAGACAGAAAGATGAAGTCAAACTCAAAGTCACTTTCGCATTAGGCTCCACCAGCGATAAACGTTTTTCCCGTGGGTGTTACAAATTTATCCATAGTAAAAGGTAGCTTAAGAAAGTATCCCAACAGACAAACAAACAAACAATCAAATTGTGTTCTGTCTACTACCGTTAGTACTTATAACATCCTTGGTCCTGTCAAATATTTTAATGTCTATGCCTTTGTCTTTTTCAAATCTTTCCTATTTATAATTTGTATAGACTAGCTTTCCGCCTTGCGACTCCGCCCGTGTTAACAGATTTTTTCCGTGATAATGAGCCTTTGTTACTCCCCAAGGTCTGTTTTCCAATAAGAAAGATGATTCTGTGCTTCAGAAGGCACGCGAAGAGCTCTTCCTACAGATACAGTCGTTATACGAGCCACGTCAGAAGACGGCGGCTCAATAATTCTGATTCCAGGGTTATGAGGTCCTTACATTCTTACACCCCACTTATCTTGTCAAACTGTCTCATTGCTGGGCAAAGGCCTCCCACTTCTTCTTCCACTGCTGCCTATTTGTAGCTAGTGAGCAGTATTTTATATAGTTGTCAAGTTTGTCCCGCCTTGTTTTCTTTCACCAGGTCTTGAGGCATGCGGAAAACGTATACCCTGTTCCACATAAGTTTGGTACCTCACACCTCACACGAAAATAAAATACCTAGTGTTTAACAACCAACAAACAAACAGTATTGAATATATTTAGCATAGACCGTCCGACTGCGACTTATGTCAGTGGCACAATGTTATCACTTTGGGATGTTTGGATGTTTGATCTCACGGGCCAGGCCTTCGTGGATTGTTCATGAATGAGACACCTCCACTGGAGAGACTCCAGCTGGCCATTGAATTGATGCTATAAATAATATTGTAGAAGCCAGGGACGGCGTCAGCTTCAAGCTTTAGTTATTATTGCAGAAGAGTACTATAATTCTGTAAATAATATTGTTTGTGAAGATTAAGACATTACCAGATTACGTATTAGCAAAATTTAGAGCAATTCCTTCACTACGCTCTTTAACAGCTCACATGTCCCCACCGAGGGGCTCGAGCCTACCCTGAGATACGCGAATAGGCCTTAGTCGCCGTTTGAATTACTTCGCAGGTGTTTGCAGCTATCCTCACGATGTTTTTATTCACTTAAATTCTGCTAAAAGTATTGTTTATGAAAATACATTATTTCCAAAGTACGTATAAAATCCACGCTATACTATACTACGCCTGAATCAATCATATCATACTCATACTAATATTATAAAGAAGAAAGATTTGTATTTTTGTGTGTGTGTATTTTTGCAATGAATAGACTCAAAAACTACTGTACCGATTTTAGAAATTATTTCACCATTAGAAAGCTACAGTCATCCTAAATAACATAGGCTACCTTTTATCGCGGGAAAATGCCCCATTCCCACGGGAAAAACTGTTAACGCGGGCGGAAAGCTAGTTATTTATATAGATGAACATTTTCAGACTTAAATATCAATTCACTATTTCTATTCAAAAAGAATTAACAACCTCATACATATAGCTGATAAATAATAAGCAGCAAATCTGTATGTGATTGGCAGTAAAATCTGTGAATTATAAATATCTAAATACATCCCTGCCTTCATCGCTTGCGCCCACCACCACTATTCCGATTTCAGTGACCAAAACGCAGCTGTAGCATATGCAGCTGCTATGCAATTGAGGAAACATTCAACTGCAATAACCCTCAAATTCAATCGGCAGTTGCCACTGCAGATATGTATAGCTGAATTTCTGAATAAATAGTTTACATGCCGCATCGTTACATGTGACGAAATTGCCTTCCATCTTGTTTTTATTGACTTGTCTTCAAGATAATTTTAAAGTAATTATAAATTACACAGACAGATGGTTAGTAGATAGACCACCTGGAAGTAATGTAAGTCTCTATAATGATGGCTTACTGCCACGGTCGCAAAATGTCCAGATTGCAAAAGGTCCAGGTTGCAAAATGTCCAGGTTGCAAAAGGTCCAGCTACTAAAATGGTAATAATAAGACCTTCTAAAGGAAATATATCTTTTGCTACTAAAATTAAACAAAAATATGACTCAATTCTACATAACTCAGCATCCTTCGAAAAGTTTCAAGTGTTCAAATTTCAAAACAACAAGAAGGGTATTTTTATTTTTCTGGCACTGATACGATGTTTACCGTAAGAGTGCACATTGTTGACTACATCTGATGCAATTTAAGAAAAACACTGTTTGAAATCTTTCTTATAAAAAATCTTGCAATTATATTATTTACTAGCTTTCCGTCGCGGCTCCGCCCGCGTTTACAGGTTTTCCCGTGGGAATGAGGCATTTTCCCGCGGTAAAAGGTAGCCTATATTACTCAGGGTGAATGTAGCTTTCTAATGGTGAAAGAATTATTGAAATCGGTTTAGTCGTTTTTACAAACATACACACACACACAAACATACAAATCTTTCCTCTTTATAATATTGATATGATTATTTGAAAAGAAAGATAAATAAATATATATACCGCCCTTCTTAAGGCAGTAGACACGTAAAGCCGTTGGTTACTATTACCATCTACGGATGTAGCGTTATACGGGCCATATCGGATCAGAAGGTTTATGTGGCTCAATCATTTTAACACGAGGATCAGTCAATGACCTTGCAACCCACACGAAAAATAACACTAAATTAAAAAAATTAATAACCCCAACACAAAACAGTTACTTGATCCTTTCAACAACTAGAAAAGAGCTGATAATCTTCAAATGGCTGAAGATATTTTCTTGGATCATAGCTAAGAACAATCTCGATCGTGACACCCTGCAAACAAAAAAATAGATCAAAATCGGTGCATCCGTTTAGGAGCTACGATGCCGCAGACAGACAGATACACACGTCAAACTTATAATACCCCTCTTTTTCGTCGGGGGTTAAAAAAATACACATTTTGTATTCTCTGCAGATTTCCTCATACCCTCTATGTATGTGACGTCTTTCTAAGTGCACTTGTTTATAAATACATCCATGTTTTCCTCACTTCTCGATCTTACAGGTTTATCCTTCTAAAATAGGTCAGTCTGAGCACGTCTAAATCGGTGAAGCGTCGTGTAACATACTTGTTTTTGTCGCATTACGGCCGAAGCTCTGACGTAAAGCTGAATACCGTAATATTATATTTAGCCATCGTGAGTCGATGCGGCCATGTGAAGTACCTGGTGACTCATGTCTTAGTTAATAATAATTGGAGGAGAACAAGAGGATTACTTGAATTATCTTTACACATTTAGTATATTAATTTATCATGCTGAAGATCTTTTGAAGGTTAAAGTAATACAAATATTTTATTTTGTTAGATGTAATTGAACCTCACTTAAGATTTAGTTAAGCTGATTTAGTTAAATTTTGATTAAAGAGAGTTAAAAATCTAAGGAAGGATAAAAAAAGGTGACAAAAAGCTGCCAGATGCAAATAAATATGTATTATTGACATGTCTGTAAGCCTAATTCATTCGTAAAAAAGACAAGGTTTACAAATAATGTGATCTAAATAAAACACCAACTAATTAAACAAATCTAAAGCTATTAAAGTAGAATGCGTCCTCTTAAACTTAGCTAAGAAAACCAATATATAAATATCACAAACAGCTGCAGCTGACAATGAAGAGAATGCAGTCATAAAAATCGTATCGAAAGCTAAAAATAAGAGAGCACTCGATATAACCGAGACTGACAGGGCGAGAATAAGAGGCATCGCCTGGCGCCGGTACACTAGCCAACAGATAGAACGCACGGATTAATTGTTAGAAATTGTTCGACTTTGCTCAGAAAAAAACTAATTCATTCTAAGGCTAGCCTTTGAAAATTATTTTATTATTGAATTACGTAAAACTATTAGAAACTTGGCTTAGGCTACTTTTTTGTTTCGTATCTCTAACTTCTGCATGAAAATAAGTAAAATTTGGTAAATAAGTATAATTTTAAATACTTTTTTTCGCAAGAGACTCGTCTCTCAAAACTTTGAAAATAATCATTTCCAGACTTTGAACTTTATTATTTTTAATTCCAAGATAAGAATAAAAAGCGGCCAAGTGCGAGTCGGAATCGCCCATGGAGGGTTCCGTAGCAGCCAGTAACATAATATAAAAGTTTTTGTAGTTCGTTGTGACTTTGATCGATGTTTTAATAATAGTGAAAGGTAAATTGCGGTTTACGATTTATGACGAATAAAAAAAAAACTACTTACTAGATCTCGTTCAAACCAATTTTCGTTGGAAGTTTTTATGGTAATGCACATCATATATTTTTTTTAGTTTAATCATTCTCTTATTTTAGAAGTTAAAGGGGGGGGGACACACATTTTTCCACTTTGGAAGCGTCTCTCGCGCAAACTATTCAGTTTATAAAAAAATTATATTACGAACCTACATATCATTTTTTAAGACCTATCCATAGATACCCCACACGTATGGGTTTGAAGAAAAAATTTTTTTTGAGTTTCAGTTGTATATATGGGGACCCCCTAAATTTATTGTATTTTTTCTATTTTTGTAAGAAAATCTTAATGCGGTTCACAGAATACATCTACTTACCAAGTTTCAACAGTATAGGTATTATAGTTTCGGAATAAAGTGACTGTGACATACGGACGGACGGACAGACAGACAGACAGACAGACATGACGAATCTATAAGGGTTCCGTTTTTTGCCATTTGGCTACGGAACCCTAAAAAGCAATAAGCTCGAGCAACCACTCTCTGGCCTAGATCACATTTTGAATATTTTGATCTTTACACAAGCAAAGTGCTATTTTCCTTTCTCTTAGATTTACACTGAAGCTTCTGTTATTCTTCCTAGTAAAGTCCCAAAATCTACAACTGACAACAAAATAATTTAAACGGGTTCTACTAATTATACTTCTGTCATTTAAACACCATCACGAGTCACTACTCGTAACACCATCCCCTTGTAATCGGAATGCGCTCAGTATTACCACAAATAATAAAAATGGCGTATTTTGTGGTACTTCACTGCTACCTGCAACATTTTCTGGTAGCTGTTCTTTTTCCCCATCGGCTTTTAAACAGTTACGTCATCTAAATATTCCAACGCAATAAATTTGAAGCATTTATTTTCGTTCCAGATTGGTATTTATTTAACTTTGAGAATTATGAACGATGATCTATATTTGAATTCTAAAGCTTTTTTACACTTTTTATCACCTTGTTGTTTTAGTTTTCAGAGGTGTAGGCTGATTTGGATGGTTTGTTAACGGAAACGCTTATTCTGAAAATGTTTAAATTAAATGTTATTATTTTAAGAATAAACTTTATAGACGTAGCTTGTTACTAATTCGTTTTTATTTAGCGTAGATATTATGAAAATAGTGTTAATATTATAAGTAAAATATTAGTGTCATTATTCTTGTTCTTCTTTCTCAACCCACTACTGTGCATAAGCCTCTCAGTTGTGGTACTCATCACGGTCCTGTGCCATCCGCATCCAACCGGTTTGACGTCGGGCCGGTGGTCCTGGCTTTATTGCTGCCCTTGGCCCCTCCTTTACTATCACTATGTGCAAAATTTTCTTTTAAATTCTTTCTAATAATTTTGAATGCGTTTCCTAGATTTTCCAACGAACATTTTCCTATTCTACATATATTTTCCATATATTTCCTGTTCTCATGTAAGGGACTTTGTCTTTTTATAAGAATAAAATATCTTTAAGCCGAGATTATAGTTAGTATTATAATCATTGTCTTAATTTTCTGTTTTGTTTGTTATGTTGCTATGTTTCTTTCAGCCATGTTTTGTATTCAATTTTATACTGAAGAACGTTTGACATCTAGTTCTTATCCAATATTTTGTTTTCCTCTGGTATTGTCAAACCAGCGGAAACAAAGATGGCACCGTAGCCTAGTTGGTAGTGCGCCTGCCTTTGAAGCGAAGAGTCGTGGGTTCGAATCGTGTGATGAGCACTTGTGTTTGCCTTGTGTCTGGATGTTGTATAATATTTATACGAGTATAATATGTATGTATATCAGCTGTCTGACACCCACAGTACAGGCTCTGCCTAGTTTGGGTTCAGGTGGCCGTGTGTGAGGTGTCCCCACATATTATTGTAATATTAAATGTATTCCCTCCTGAGATAATATCTCTGAGATAAGTATATTATACTCGGTACCAGGAAGTCCAATATTGTATCCGCCGCCGCCGCCGCGCCGCCGCCGCCGCCGTCCCGACTCCCGAACGAGCGCGAACGCGTATTCGCGACGCGGCGTGATTCAACGACGACGCTATTTCGAGCGCGACCTGTATTTGTTCGTGGTAACAAAACGGGACGATCACCTGAAAGATTTGATGGAATTTATAGACGAAGGAACGGGTTTATGAATGTTCCGCTTGACGTCAATTCTGTAAACCCACACGAGAACAATTGCAAGTTTACAAATGCTAAATCAAATATTGGTGACTCTTGAAATCTTATTACACACTATGTAAGATAAAAAGTAGGAAAAAAGAATTGTTGTATTGATTAAGATAAAATTAGCACTATGCCCTAAATTGGAAGAAATGTAATTTAACAAAAAAATAAAAAATTATGAACGAAATCCGACCGATGTAGTTGTTAAAATATGTTCGCTATCAGCTGATAATATGTCCCCACCGAGGGGACTTATTACCAAATTTTGCATATTTGTTTGACAGCCTTAATAGATCATCATGTAAAAGTTTTATAGTTTTTACAATACTACATACATATATGTATAGAATTCAGAATCTCCTTTCTTTAAAGTCGATAGAAATAAAGGTCAACTAATATGAACTTCTTGATATGAACCGAAATTGCTTATACTGATATAGCACACATGACTAACTCGTAAAATAAACTTTATGTGTAAAGATTGTTTAAGAATATTTCTCATGTAATTTTGATTACCTACATGAGGTGGACCGACGATCTGGTGAGAATCGCGGGAAGCCGCTGGATGCGGCCAGGCAGGACCCATCATTGTGGAGATCACAGGGGGAGGCCTTTGCCCAGTAGTGGACGTCTTTCGGCTGAGACGATGATGATAATGAATTTTGATTGTTGAAGAAGCGAACCAAGCGTTTAATAATACCTACACAATGTTTACGAAGACTTTAGATCCCAGCTGCAGCACAGCAGCGGATTTTCTGTTATTTTTGGAATCATTTCCAAGCCTGCCAAATAACTGATTGTTGTGTGATGTCGGTCCATTTTTGTCATTAACCTTAAGGTAACCTTGTTTGTTTTTTTCCTGTCAGTCGATTCATCTTTTCTTCCTTGTCTTTTGCCAGTATCTTCTAGAATTAAATACATTTTAAGACAATTATTTACTATGCCTCGTGAAAACACGTTAGAAGCTTTTTTTTCGGTTTGATTTAATCTCACTTCGAATACATAAAAGCTTTTAATTTTGATTTTTGTGTAAAGATCGATGATTTTGTAGTTCTTTTGTTTATGTAATTTGCCATTTATGTGAATATAAAGATTTTAGAATAAATTAAAACATTATTGTACTTGTTATTTTTGAGATAGGTACTTTTGATTGTTGTTTGCCTATGATCCTTATAAATATTTTCATTAAAAAATATTAGCCTCAGTATAAAAACTGCTGTTTTTCTGAATTAGCCCAGATGACTGTAGAAATGGGATTCTGTAGAATTGGGAATCTGTAGAAATGGGATTCTGTTGAATTGGGAATCTGTAGAAATGGGTCGAAACGATGAGAATGAATGAATTTACTTTTGACAAAGAAGTAACCATAGACCTAAAATCTTGCTGACCCGAAATCTGGCAATCTGAGATAGAGATATAAGTATTATAGGATTAGGAAGTATTATAGTATAGACGAATGTAATCGTCGTTAAGAGCTCATATAGGTATGTCCCCACCGAGGGACTCGGGCCTACTCTGAAATCAGGGCGAATTGGCCTTAGTCGACCACGCTGGTCCAGTGCGGGTTGGTCAACTCCACACACAACCTTCGGAAAACTTCACAGGCGTGTGCAGGTTTCCTCACGATGCTTTCCTTCGCCGTAAGAGGCTCAAATAAACGTACGTGCCGAGGTTTGAACCCGCGAACTTCTGAATGGAAACCAACGGGCCTAGCCACTTGGCCACCGACGCTCAACGGATGGGTGTAATGTTAGTATCAAAATATATTTATTCCATTTAGGCCTTCGTAATCTCGCCCATAGTAACATATCGCCCTAATACCTGACCTCTTCTTTGCTTTCGAAAGCACATGATCATTGCTAAATGAGCTGCCACTTATTTAGGTTATCGACATGCACTCATGACTAATACCACTTAGGTAGTGGACATAAAGAAAAACGGAGAGATAAGTAAAAAAAAAGCCACAAAACCGTTTCTTTTTCCTTTCAACAACTAGAAAACAGCTGATTATCTTCAAATTACTGAAGAAATTTTCTTGGATCATAGCTAAGAACACTCTCGATTGTGACACTTTGCAAACAAAAAAACTAGGTCAAAATCGGCGCATCCGTTAAGGAGCTACGATGCCACAGACATACAGACAAACACACACGTCAAACTTATAACCCCTCTTTTTTGTCGGGGGTTAAAAATTCAATTTTATGTTTCACGCTTTTCCCGTGTAACATATTCTTAACCTGCTGTCAGTATGCGTCACCGGTTTGCAATCGCCACCTCCTGCCAAGAGGTGCAACCACGCAGGTACACGAACTGCTTTAGGTCACATAATTGCTCTATTAAGTGCTGATATTTCTGTACTAATTGTTACAAAGTGATTAAAACCACTGACACGAGGAAGAAGAAGTTGTTGTAGTTCTTGTCTTTATAAAAAAGTTTGTGAAGATTCTTATTCGGGAAGATGCTTGCTAGGAACTAGACCAGACTGTTGTGAAGATTTTTGTTTGAATTTTGAATCAATAAATATTTTTTTAAATCATTTATCACAACAGAAGAGATATATTTTTTACACATTACATTATTTTGATAATACGGCACTTAAAATAAGTTTACCGACGATCATGCATGAGGAGATTAATGAATGGGAATGAAGCAAAAGAAGTGTGTTTGGATTGTAGCAAGTGGAAGGAAGTGGTCTCTGCCTACCCCCCCGGGAAAGAAGCGTGACTTTATGTATGTATGTATGTAAAATAAGTTTATGCTCAAAAGAGCGTCGCTCTGGTTCCGTCAAGGGCACGCCAAGCCAAACATTTTGGACTTATTATCGTTCTCATACATCTCTTATGTCTCACCAGACACAAATAATATCACTCAAAATTAAGAATTTTCCCTATTGCCATAAGTAAGTATGAATGGCTACTCACTCACTCACTCATGAATGACGTTTTATCTTTAATGGATAAAGAGATAAACAGAAACATCTAAATATACAAACTTCAGTCAAACATTGACGTCATTCTATTAAATCCAGGGGATCTAGCCAACATTCCATCAGCAATTCTAAACCAGCATACTATTTACTATATCTATAAAGTATATAAACGGCTCTAAACTGACGTTTAGCTTCCGGTATAGTGCAATATAGTGAGCATCTGGCAAAATAATCGATCAATCAATACAAGGTGTTTGTTAATAGTTGATCTGATGCACTATTGTATTATATATGTATAGGGTGTAAATTTATTAACGAACAATATTTTAGGGGATGAACCTATCCATGAAACTGAATTACTTTCCCCGAGGAACATTTGAACAACGAACAACACATCAATTTTAAAAATAAAATTCAACTTTTTATTTCTGGATTTTTATTTTTAAGATTTGAAGGTTTAAGAAATTAGGTATGTTTGTTTGGGGAAAATTATTCAGTTTCATGGATAAGTTCCTCCCTTAAAATATTGTGCGCTAATTTTGTTACACCCTGTATAAATAATGATTTGTTTTAATGGAAATCTATTTAGCAGTTTACCTGCGTTTATTGAAGTATTGTTTTTTCAGAGTTTAGGTTTGGATAGTAAAAAAAGATTCAACTGAAAATATTATATAGAGCACCTAGCTAGACCCATTTTTGCATTAAAGCAGAAGAAATAAAATTCATTAAATTAAA
The DNA here is from genome assembly GCA_948473455.1 of Teleiodes luculella. Classification (NCBI taxonomy): domain Eukaryota; kingdom Metazoa; phylum Arthropoda; class Insecta; order Lepidoptera; family Gelechiidae; genus Teleiodes; species Teleiodes luculella. The sequence goes on along the minus strand of OX419590.1, from coordinate 918,272 downwards.
ATATTAGAACAACGTATGTTGTGTGAAAACTAATGTAGAAGTAAACTTTGTTTACATACTTACATGATTATTTTTATTGTTATAAAAACGGGTTTAATAAAATACGGAATCAGATGCTCATTAACAATAATAAATCTTTAATAAACTATACGAATAATGCACAAGCCAAAACGTATATTAAAGTACGTATAAAGTTCTACTCCACTTGAAGTTCCTTCAAATTTTTCATCTGCCAGTCGTTACACTTCTTAAATAGTTCTTGATTTTTACCCGATTGGAGATTGTTCTTAATTTGCTCTTTATAAAGGTCTTCAACTGTGATAGTCGAGTTGACACTAGGAGTCGTCTTCCTGTCCTTGGATGTTTTGAAGAAAGGCCAGAATACGCTACGCCACATCTTCGCTGCTATGGTTATAAGGCCAATCACCGAGAGCCCTAATAAGAATCCCTATAAAATTGCAATGTGGTATTAAATGCTTAAGATTAGATATACCATCATATTCTATTACACTTCAGGGTGCTTCAGGTAACAATTACCCTTCAGGTAACAATGCCCGTACCCGCCGGCGGGGGCGCGGCCAAAACCAACATCAAAACTAATAATCAGAGATGGAGCCCCTCAGGCGTCGTCTCCTTCACGATGTTATTCCGCATCAACACGCTAGGCTTAGGTTCGAGGCTCCCTCGAGCCGCCCCTAGGCCCTAGAGCGTTCTACTTTGAGGTAGAGCCATTCGCTCCGCCGCAAGTCCAGTGAAGCTTGATTCGTCGCTCTTTTTCGACTCAAGCATAGGGCAATTTAAAAAAAAAACATCATATTCAAATACACAGAATACTCACAACACTCCCACCAAGATCTGCTATGAATATATTCCAATCGTAAGTATAGCTTTCCTCATACACCGATACCATCATGGAATTGAAATGTAGATACAACTAAAAAATATAATTAAGCCTCATTCATCACATTTGCCAATCATCAAGCATTGCCCGAAGTGGTTGCCTAAAAAGCACTTTTTGATTTCTCTGTATCACCATTGTAGCCAAAAGACGAATTTGCAAAAACATGATAAATAACAGTTAGGTAACGCAAAGTCACAAACTTACAATTTCTACATAATTTATCTTTCTTGAGGTGTGAAAATGGTTACGAAAAAATAGTAAAAACGATCTAAATACGAGCAATTACTAGACAAAGGACGCTTTCCCACAGCGATCGATCTCGCCCAATCAGCAAGTTTATACAAAACATACTTAGGTTTATTGTGCGCTGCACATTTTCATTCCAATGTGTTTAGAAACTTGACATACCTTATTTATAGAGATATGATATAGAGTACCTGTGATTGCAACTCGGCGTCTCCAGTAACCGCCGACCAGAGCTGGACGGAGGAATCCCAAGTGTACATCTTCTGTCGTTCCTGAACAAAGGCGTTGTAGAGATATGCGCGGCATATCCGGGGGCAGAATACCGTGTTGTGGCAATTGTACGTGCTGGCGAGAAAGAAAACGGAGCAAGTGTTCAGATGGTTCAGAATAGAAGCCAAAAAAAAATAGAGGATGAAATTATACACCGTGTAATTGAACTGGTTATTTATTCTCAACATATTGCTAATAATCATGAAACTAAACAAATTTCGCTAAGGAACATAGGTTTAAATCTCACAGTGTATACAGGGTGTCCAACCAGTTTTATAGGTAAGTAAAATGGTATGGAATGTAAGCTAAGACAAAAAGTAGTTCTTTTTCAAGTTAAAACGAATTATTTCTCGCAGCAAAAAGTATTTTACGTGTTATGAAAAAGTAATTTAGTTTGGTGTTAGGTGGTACGCGTTAGTTAAATAATAAAGATAACTAATGAATAAGCCACTAAACTCTATGATCGTGGGTAAAGAAAGAAGAGGACGGTGAAGCTTGATTTGTCGTACCTTTTCGACACAAGCATAGGTCAATTCAAAAAAAAAAAAAAAAAAAAAAAAAAAAAAAAAAAAAAAAAAAGAAAGAAGGATTAACTTATACCTATTTGAGAAAAAAAAATTATAGGAATTAAAAAAAATAGACCTTAAAAAACATGTAGGTACGAGTAATTAGGAAAAGTACAGACCCAGCACATGCAGTTGGACATACGCACTACGAAATTCACGGAATTTACGGAATACGGTCGCTTAAGATAAATAGGTTCAGCCGCATGTGCTTGCTACTGTACCGTATTAAAGCGATAATAAAAAAACTAAATGCTCTAACCCTCATCTTTTTAACGATTCGTGTCAACAGACGTGCACTACCAAAAACGAAACGACTAAAATATTTACTAACTTCATGTAGCTGACGATCAAGTCCCTCATGGAAGTGTAGTTGTCGCACCGAGGCAGCTGGCTGGTAATCATCCAGGGTCCTGAACAGCCGACATTTGCACCCACCAGCTCCCAAACATGAGTAGCCGTGCACTACAATATCGTATAAAGAAATCACTACATAGTATAAAACAAAGTCGCTTTCTCTGTCCCTATGTCCCTATGTCCCTATGTACGCTTAAATCTTTAAAACTACGCGACGGATTTTGATGTGTTTTTTTTAATAGATAGAGTGATTCAAGAGAAAGGTTTATATGTATAATACATGCATTATATACTTAAGGATAATCCACAGTAACCATTTTCCCGTGCGGAGCCCGGACGGGTCGCTAGAACTATATAAATTAATAAAATGAAATATTTTTCCATGAAGCAACTGAGAGACACACATTAGCGTCTTTCGATCGTCAACGTCTAGCGTCGCGCTTAAGATCTTCCGCAAATCAAATCAAATCAAATCAAATATCCAATTTGTGAACATAGGTAAAATTTACAATTAAAAGCAAGGTGTTAACAATTTTTTGTCCTCTATGCTCAACCCACTATGTAGGTATACAAATGTCATGTTGCGGTCAGGTTATAGGCATTACATTTTAAATAAACAAATTACAAAACAAGAACACACTACAAAATAATATAAAAATCACGCAATGTCAAAATTCAGGTAATGTCAAGGAATTCATTAATACTGTAATAACAATTTTCATTTAAGTAGCTCTTAAATATATATATTATTGTTGTTTTCTCTTATATTTTTTGGTATTTTATTATATATTTACCGCGTCCGTCCTTTGTTTCATTCGCCTTGCTGTTGATGATTCTATGCGCGATGGACGTCGTCGAAGCTCGTATAACGCTAATGTGGGGTTCTCTCAGTTGACTCGCGGAAAACATTTTCATTATATGAAGGGTCTCTATAATAGTCGATAATAATCTTCAAGACCAGTATAGTAGCTACCTCTGTATGTTTGCTGTTACAGAGTGTTTTTAATTATATATTTAAGAGACTTGTATATAAACGATTAAGAGACTTGTATATAAACAAATGAAATAATTTCTTGAATTAAATACAGTAAAAACAATACAATACTAATACTTTATTGCACAAACATAAAATACAGTACCTACATACAGCGCTAGGCACAAGGCGGCCTTATTCCTCGAAGAAGTTTCTTCTAGGCAACCCTGCTATATAAATGTATGACAGTAAATAATAAATCGAAAATATTATTGAATTATTTTGCGTTATTAAATATTATTGAATTATTATTAGTGGTAGTAAAACCAACGTGGCAACAAATAACAGCCGGTTGTTATGATGGAAATTACCTTAAACTTTTTAGATGTTCAAATTTTCCTTTTGTTTTCATTGGTACTTACATTATTAGCATTGTAACCAGGTTCATAGCTACAGGAGTCATCTTCACTGCTGATCATCACATACTGGTCTACTGTCAATTTGACATCAATGGTCTCTCCGTTGTTCACGTATATGTAGTCTACCAGTCCACCGTTGTATACTTGAACCTCTGTAAATAAACAACAATAAACTGACAAGTTAGAGTTTTTCAAAACGTATTTGAAATTCAGGGCACATTTTAATGCAATGTATCAATAAAATCACGACATCTGTATTTTTTTTAATTGAAAATTCAATTTACACTTTATTTGATCAGTAATTTGTCTTCTTCGGGTAATGACATTATACAAACTACTATAAAATTACTATCACTAGAATAATAAGGCATAGTAAAAGTCCAACAACAACAATATTACTGGTGAAAAGCAGTCGGGTATAGACAGGATGATTTCAGGGTAGGCTTGAGCCCCTCGGTGGGGACGTATATGAGCTGTTAATGAATAGACAGGCACAGCATCTACTGGTTTTAAGCCCATCCTTCGTCATGATAATATAGCTATAGGTTCTTGTTTAGTTCATAAACTTAACTATTAAACGAAATAGTATGTAAACATAATAATACATATTTAAGCTCATATTTATTACCAGTGAAAGGTTCTCTGGAATAGTGGACGTAGAGATGATACCCCGGAGGATAGATGCTGGTGCTGGTAGCCACGTCTTCAGCGCTATGCTGGAGGGTGACGGAGTATCCTGAGTCCCTGGACGCTTGCGTGATGAGGATCTTCGGCTTCAGGGTATAGCACCTCCCCATCATGAACCCCATCGTGGCTACGATCTCTACATCTGGAAAAAAGGTTCAGAATTTCATAACAACGAATAAGCATCCTAAAACGTATGACATCGATGATAAAGGTTAGAAAGGAGCTGTGGGCGGGGCAGGCGCGCCAAGGATATGAGCAACGCTCATAACTACACGCAAAGACGCGATCGCGCTACCTCTTTTAAATGTTCTGTGATAAAACCAAATAATAGGTCATTCAAATTGATAATAATAAGGGGAGGCCCATGTGTGGGGACATATTATGTGAGCCTTTGTCTGGCAGTGGACGTCTTTTGGTGGAATTGATGATTTATGATGAATATTGAACAACGATAAAAACTATTCTCTTCGTCCAAGCTTGAAAAAGGACGCCCGTTTTTTTCGCAGGGTAGGTCAATTACTTAGCAAGTCAATATAGAATATCGTCATATTCTTTATTAAACGGAAGGCGCTTAAACGTGCTAAAATCATGAAATATAAGTACTCCTTATTTTGTTTGTATGTCATTTCCTAATCAAAACACAGCAGATGGACCACACCACTGTCCCAGACTAAAATTGTATGCATCAAAGGTTATGTACGACTCTATAATTCTGTCTATGTCTGCCTCCACCGATGAGTCATACAAATTACGAGTACGTACAGTATTATTCGACAGAGTCACATTTCTTCCACAAATAGTGTGACTATTCCTAGCCCCAGGTTCTATCGATATCGGCCGATGTGCGGCGGGAAAGGGAATCCGGAACTCGTGTGTGACATTTTGAGGGGCTGCCAACTGCCCCACTGGCCAGATTTACTTTGGACAAAAAAACTTGGACTATTCGCGAGAGGCTCAAATTAGATCTTAAATTGGCCGCAAATTAATTTCCAGATTTAAAAAATAGGATAAATCTGACAACTTTTAAAATGTTCATGAATGAAGTAAATAACTAAATGGCGATTTTGGAATACCCCATTAATCGTAGCCAATTTTTCAAAGAAACAAAAAGGGGAAGTAAATATTTGATAACTACACATTAGAAATAATGGAGATATATTTTTTTCCCAACTTACTGTCTGCGTGGCCATTAAGGCCATACTGTTTGAAGAACTCGCTGGGTTCATAGGTGATGTTGCTCCAGAGGTCGTCGAGGGATACCGCTGAGAAGTTGAACATAGTCCAGACTGAGGTGTAGCGAGGGTGAGCATACAGCCTGTATTCCTAGAAAACAATAGACAGAGTAGGGATCACAAATATCACACATTAGGATGCAAGCAGTGCATTGGCGGTCTTTATTAAAATCCTTGGGCCAGCGGTGGAAGTTTAAATAAAATGATGATGATGATATCAAGTCAAGCTAATCAACAATATATAGTTTACACTGCTTCTCAACACAACATTAAAATTTGATGAAGATTAGAAGATATTATTGATTGTAATACCTACGGCTATTATAGACTGATTGTGTTCGTTCAGTGGTACATAGATAGTTAGCTTGAAGTGGATACTTTATTGGCTTTTTTATTAATATAATGGTATCTTTACATTAATGTTATAATTTAACGCTGTCTGTATCCCAAATAAAATAAATACCAAAATTAGATAAACAATAGCACTAGACCGACCAAGTAGGCATATACTGAAGGAGGCCTACACCCAAGAGGAAGAAGGCTAATATAATAATTTCTGGGTTGTCACTCACCAACATTTTACTGAACTTGTAGGGCGGCTCTCGGCAGAAGGTGATGCTGGGGTACTGGATCGTCTTGTTGAAGTCAAAATGCGTGTAGGTCGTAATCGGTACATCTATCAGCTTCGACACGCAAACGGTTATCTTGCAAATGTTAAACAATAACATTTTAATAACTAGCCAGGACAATTCAGTCTAACGACAAATCTGTTAAATTGCGTCATTTGATTTTGAATCTTATTAGTATAACTTACCTGTTGAATTACAACTGCCATGCACACAACAAAAACAACAGTTTTGATCAGGTTCGGTCCCTTTAAGCAGTTTACGCACTTCTGCCTAATGGTCTCTACAGGTTCTTCTTCCCCCTGAATAATTCAGAATTATTAGGATCTAACTGGTGTTTTTTTCGACATAGAATTGGAACAACTAATTTTCTGTGTGAATCGAATACAAGGCGACTAAAAGTACGTACCACAAACATGGAAAGGGACGCAGATATGTTTTTTTTTTAAATAAACGTGAAATAGAATTTTTTAGTCTACGGTAATTGATTATTGTTTTTTATAAAATCCTTATTTGATTGTAATGAATTATATTACAATGACAGCAAATTGTGTTTGATTTGTAATTAGATTGTCCTAATCTAATTAATTAATTGACTTTGGAATAGTAATATTGATGCGTTATTTATAGCTTATAACCTTTTGCATGTTACAATATTGTGACTGGAAGCATTGAAACTGTTATCTGGCTTATCATCTGCTGTAATTTGTACATGTTTTCAAAGCAAATAAATTTTATTATTATTAATAATAAAACTACTTTTCTGTCTGAAGGAATATGATTACAAAATATTTCTATTATAAAAATTAAGTGGTAGGTAGTTAAAAAAAACCTTCCAAGATCATAGTATTTATGTATCGATGATTTGTTAAACAGTTTAAGTTTCACCTATGGCAGAATATATATTATATTTATTTTTGTATCAACTTAAAACTGTACCGCTAAAATTCAGTAATTAATGTTCAGATATAAAAGAAATAGTAATTTATATATTTTAGCTATGAATGAATGATCGTAATAATGAAGATGAATACTTACCTTAACTTCGTTTCTACCTTTATCACTGCTAGTTAAGACCGACATTTTACCAAATTTTATTCGTTTACTAAAGATATTCCCATTTTCTATTTCGGACGTCCTTTCATTGGCCGTCCCTAACACTTTTGATATAACTCTACATTTATTGTCCATAAATTTATCAATATTTATGGTCACCATAATGTTCGATCAATATTGCGAATATCCGGCACTATATTAAGGACAGCAATTTAAGTGTTTATGTGCCATCGGTGCTTCAGGACTAAGCTTTAAGTCTACAGCAACTTATGATTCCTCTTGTAAATTGTTCATGTACATATTACTAATATTCATGTAAGTAGTATATTTTTTCTATATTCCTGTCTACTAGTGTTTGCATACATACAGGTATTTTTTTCTCCTCTACACATCATTTAACTCTTACTTAAAGTTTGGCTGGAAGAAATTGTTTAAAACCAATTGTTTATGCAACTGTGTAAATTGATGTTTGTGCAATGAAATATACATATTTGTATATTTTGGAACCAGGTTCTTTGCTAAACCTTTATGAGTATTATTGTCGCAGGAGACCTTGCCTTTAACATTGATGGCATGGCACTCGTGCTTAAGGGCATTGTTTAATATAGCGTGTAATATAATAGATAAACCTAGCGTTGATGGATTATGGTCGAGTGGCGGCCATAATCAGGTGCTTATTCAATTCCCGGAAATAATAAAATTTTAATAAACAACTCCTTGAATGTAATAGGGTCTTTGTAAATCAATCAAGATGTAGTTCTATATTTCTAATTATTCAAGTAAAATATTTTTGATACATAAAATTTTAATTTTATTTAAAACTCACATTCCACAAATGGAGATGTCACTTGATCTAGAATAACATGTAATTATGGTATCTGCATTAGTATTGTACCTGCCTAAAATATTCTATTAGTGGCCGTGGACGCCCGAAATTTTAATTTTCTGCACTCCTGCTGTTTTTCCTTGTTTGGTTTACATTTTTAGAAGCAGAATCTTTCAATTAACTTCTTTTTTCAAAATAATCTACGCCACCTGTTGGTTGTTGAGTGCTTTAGTTTGTTATTTGTTTATATCATTCTCGACTCTCGTCGGCCAACCACAGCAGATAGATGTGACTTTACCACTTGTAGACAGACGTAGAAGTTTCATAATTCGCTGACAGATGGCGACGACGTTTGCTGCTGAAGCTTTGTTTTATTTCACATCCTAGATTAGAATTCCGTCGGCACGTCTTATAACTATTTTATGCGTCAATTTTGGTATATTTGGACAAACTTTTAACTTCTGTAGGGACTTATAGAAGTCAACTAGGATTGTAATTGTTTTCTTTGGATTAAACCATCTTATCATGCTTATCTATTAAGTAATCCCATATTCCATTATCCTATTCGATTTATTTCCACGTTCTTTGTTTCGTGTTTGAATTTTTCAGGTCATCAAAGAATAACCTCACAAATATATTGATTTTTTAAATTTGTAGTAAGTATAACAGGCACCGTGGTGATTAAATATAAATAATAAAAAGGTATCGTTGTAATGTTTATTTTTCGACAAATAATATATTTACAAAAGTGCTTATAAATAAATACAAATACCTACAATTTAACTTTAGCTTAGCTAAGATATCACTTTTTATAAAGGCACAATTAAACTTACATTAGGTAATATATTCTATTGGAAAATTATATTATTTGTTAAGGGTGTTATCACTGGTGGTATTATGATCGCCATAGGCCGTATCGGTGATTGTATTGTTATAATAGGTCACATCACTAATAATAATATAAACGGAAATATTGCTGATATGATTGGTGTAGCCCAAATGACTGATGATAGTAAGATAAGCCATATTGCTAGTGAAATGAAAGATTTGTCAGTATTATCGGTATACTGAACCATATTGGTTAAAAAATAAACTGATAAAACAAACAACAATATCAGAGATGTGATTTAAAGTAAAGATAATGCTGTTTAGTTCTGAATGTTCTATTTTGTTATTTCAGTCGCCTAATTAGTGACTTGAACCAGATCTATATCCATAATCGGTCAATATATGGTATTCAAATTATTTATTTAAAGACCTATAAATCAATAATGAAGTTAAATTTCTTAATCGATTTCTTCTTAATACACACGTTTTCAATCTAAAATAGACAGGAATAGTCATGAATATAATAGGTTATCAAATATTATAAATAAATGGTGGCTGTGTAAAAACCTCATATGATTGTACACTAATACAAAAAGACACGATGTGATTATTATGGGATACCTATTGCAGATCAAAGTAATAAATAACAGAAAATTTAAGCAGACAAATTCATCACATGCTTATAGTAACATATTGTTAGGTACAGAACGATACGATGTCTTTACATTCAAAATATCCCCAAATGCTGTAATGCCTATGGCAGTACCGAATAATAATGTTTAAGATGATTTAAAAACTAAATTTGGTAAGTAATAAATCAGTTAAATATGAAATGACTTCCCTCTCACAAACTAAGATGCACTTTGCACAAAATTTATGGCTAGGACGATCACAGTTTTCCAAAACTCTACCAAAATCACAAATAAAACTTAAAACACCAAAGAAAAGGAACTAAGGAAAACTATAGCGAATACTGACAAAGGACTGATGGAGATACCAGTACTGGATTTTCCACTGATTTTAGATACCACCCTGTTAGTAACATTCTTTACCTTGTGAACAAACTTGTCCAGAATATCTGACCTAGGTGTGACGTCACAGGCAGTGTGGCTTATTGCATCCAGAACAGGAGCTGAAAATATTCTAAAATTGACCTCTTCCGGGTTCAATCTATCATACATCCAAATCGGTAGTCGGTTTGATAGAATCCATAAGTTCTGATTGTAGTCAACTTTGATGTCTGTTGGGTACACCATAGTTTCTTCGTTCATGTAAATTCTTCCTTGGTTTTTCATGTTGTACTCTTTATTAGACGTCCTCCAACACGCAACAGCGTTTAGATTCACAAGTGAGTAAAATAGTACCCCAGTGTTCTGGTCCAGGAACGAAACGCTGGATTGAGCATTAGGTCCTCGACTTCCCAGTAATTTGAAGGCAAAGAAATCCCTAGCATCTGATCTGTTCCTCAATATTTCAGTGGAAACAGAAAATTCGTTATAACTAGACATTGCATGGAAGTACAAAGTGCTATAATTAGTTTCAGGGTTAGGAGGTGAAAGACCGAGACCAAACAGTGCATCAGTCCAATTGAAGTTGAATCCTTTTACACTGTATTCGCAAGCCAAAGGATCAATGTTAAAGTAATGATGATGAACTCTCCATGAGTCGTTCTTTTCCCAAGAGTAGACCACAAGTCCTGCTTTTCCAACGTCGCCAGCGTAGGCAAAGGTTTTATCACAGTCCAAATCTTCTACGACGATATTGGCAAAGCCAGATTCCTTCTTAACCTGGTCTTCAGGGAAAACGTACTTCCTGATAAGGTTGTCGGTTTTGAGATCGTAGACGATGATGGAAGGTAAGTATCTGGTAGAGTTTTCTTCTAGGCTAGCGATCTTGCCGCTGTCCAGAACCCAGAGTCGTCCGCACTTGTCGGCTCTAACTCTGAAGGGAGAGATGATCTCTGGTGGCTTGTTGTCCGACCCGACGGAGTGGGCTGCCCAACTTGGATAAGGAATCAGCTTCGGTGAGTTTGTGGAGTTATCTGTAAAAATAAGGAAAATATGTTAATTTTCACCAAAAGTGTACATTTTTGAGGATGTAGGTATGTATAAATGTATGGATACTTGTTATAATTTCACGTAAAAACTACTGAATGAATAATTCAACGAAACTTTGCAATAATATAGCTTATACTTCAGATTAACACATAGTCTGCTTTTTATCGCGGGAAAATTCCTCATTCCCACGGGAAATACTGTTAGCAATTATTTACCGCGGGAAAGTAATATCGTAACGAAAAAACTCATATAAATATTTTTTGTAAAAAAGTTTGAAAAGATGCAACGCCTGTGAAGTTTCTTCCGGCGGGTTCTTCTCCACAGAAGACAGCCAAATTGTGAACCCGCCTCGACGTCGAAAAATGATTTGTAAAATCTTACTTCGAATAAAAGATATTTCATTTTCATTTTAATTTTCGACATTAACTGAATGTTTAGTGGCCGCTAGTAGAGAATAAGAAGATAAAGTAACAAGGAAGAATAGTACATTTCAGATTATTTATTAATAAAATAAATAAAATAAAACAAAAATTAATATATCTCCATTCGGAATTTATGCTGCCATAACATAAATAATAAGTTTATGAGTTAATGATGCTTGTATTTTTTCTCGTCCACCAACGACTTTTTTATACTTTCAAATCTTAAACATATTGAGAAGAACAAGATTATTTCAGAATATTCTTTAACTTATTTTAATTTTGGCGAATCGAAGTTACATTATTTGTATCCCACAAGGTTATGTTTTGAGCCCCACCTTTATAACAATGCATATGGGTGACATTGCAAAGCGAGGACTTTCGTTGTCCCAGAAGCTTGTAAAACTCAATTGCCATACATTATCTCACACTTGACTTCCACTTCCATCGGATATTACTCAATAATCGTCTTCGTGGGAACTAGCTCCAAGGTGGATATGAATAGCCATGTTTTCGTAAACTTAATGATTTGTTTATAGTTTAAACATTATGTATGAAAGAAAGAAAATATATTGAAATATCTTATTATTATGTGTTCGTGTTTTTTTTTGCGGTATTCAATTATTTTCAATTTCGTTTTTGAAAGGAAAGTAAAAAAGCAATTTGAGAACCGTGTCTCATTATATGAACTTTATTTTAATCTCTAAAAAGTTAGGTTTACCACGTTTGACTGTAAAACTAATAAGATAAATTCAGCAATTAACAAAATTTATGATCTAGTTAATTGCAAAACTTTTGATGTATGATTAAGAAAACGATTCTCTTTAAATTAGAAGTTATGCATCGAGTACGACATTGATTTAAAATTTTTGAGAAAGTAAAGGAGATTGTTTTTGATTAATGAAACTTTATTTCTCCTGCGTTGCGAAATTTTGTCCAATCCACACCCGTTCAGCTGTTTGAAAGCGCCAAAGTGGAACTAATTGCCTAACAGACCATTAACTTATAAACAAACACATGATATTTGCATTTCTAATAGTAGTGATATTTAAATATGGCGTTGTACATGCCCTGAACCTTCATACAAGTACATGGAAATAAATTATTTTTTGTGTGCGATGAACGCCAAAAGCGGGGACATTCAGGGAATGATAGTTGATTTCCATAGTAGGTATATTTATTGACGTTTAAAATTTGTATGATGTTTGTATGCGTCTACCGCATGCATAAAAGAACGGTACGCATAACCACAGAATGCATAACTAGGATATACACAAAGCAGCATTTTTAAATTTTAGGCAATATTGAGAGAAACACATGTCTATCTTCTTTCCCAAAGCTACTCATAATTATGCAAACATGGGGTAAAAGTATCAATGGTTACTTAAACTCGTAAAGATTACTAATGTCATGGTGGTGTAACACATAACACTGAATAAGTAAGCACCATTGAGATAAGTTTACACTTTCTCATCCATTTCACATTTTTGCGACTGTACGATTTTGAGGTAAAGTTAAATGGCAGAGGTAACAGAGAGTTGCAAGTGTAGGTATGTTAGTTTTATTTCATCTCCTGATACACTGGCATCTGACGGCACCGTAGCCTAGTTGGTAGTTCGCCTACCTTTGAAGCACAGGGTCGCGGGTTTGAATCTCGTCCAGGGCACACATCCGTATGACGAACAGTTGTGTTTGCAGTGTGCCTTGTGTATGGATGTGGTATATTTGTCACTAAGACCGCGGATATTGTGGAATATATTATTACGTAGTGATTGTGACTATGGCATACCTTTCAAATTAATATAGTTCAAGGTGGCAGGCACTCCAGACTTCCACCTGGGTACAGTGACGAACAGCCTGTCTCCGTAGACCTCCAAGCCCATGGGCAGGTTGTTCGCCGGAACGAAGCTGCCACTGGCCAGGGCCTGACTCCTGGCCTCTTCTGTGGGATATTGGTAGTCCAGCTGCTTCCATTCGTAGACTATGTGGAGCTGATCCATGCAGCTCGCGAAGTACAGGACTTGGAGGAAGACGAGGGTTTGCAACTCCCTCATGGTGAGTTCTGAAATTGAGTAAAGACCAAAGATTACTTAATATCCTTATGATGGAAGGATGAATGGAAGAAAGGAGAGAATGGAAACAAAAGATTGTGAGGATGTTTGTTACTTTTTCACGTTAGTACTACTGGATGAATTTTAATGAAGTCGTAAGGGTATAACTAGTGTAATATAGCTAGCTAAGGCAGGATTTCTATATAACAAAAGCACGTAGACTATTTTTTATTTGTAGGTAACTCGTTTTTACGGGAAATCATCTGGAAATAGCTGTCCGGCCAATAGCTTGGTGAATGGCTATTGTTTTTCCGTTAAAAAATCATTTATCACACCAAAAAAATATTGTAAAACTATTTAGAAAAAGAAATGAGTGCAAAGTAGTCTCGTGAAAAGTGAAACCAATTGGTTTGCTTTCCTGCATTTAATATGCTATGCTTTTCAAACACTACAACAACAAGGTTGATTAACTCTTACTTACTTGCAATTACTTATTCTAAGATATAGAAAAGCGAGACTTTACCGGCCTTAAAGGCATTCGTATGCTTAAAAGAAGGACCCTGCCTGCATAAGTGAAACACTTTAAAAAGTAAAAAAAAACAATGAGATTTTCCATTTTTAACCGACTTCAAAAAAGGAGGAGGTTCTCAATTACGACGCGTATGTTTTTTTTTTTTTTTGTGTGTTTGTTATAAGATATCTCCGCCAATTGTGAACCGATCTTCAAAACTCCTTTTTTAATCGACCAGGTTTGCTTGCAGGGTGGTCCCATGAAAATTTCGCTAAGATCGGATGATTAAATTTGAAGATATGAGGAAATAACTCCTCAATTGACGATGTCGTTATACCCAATCGGTAAATTGTTTTGGCAATATCTCGGCTTCTTATCAGTCGATTTCAATATTTCTTTGTTTTATAGATAGAACTTGTACTCAAAATGGTTTCATATAAATTTTGATTATATCTGATGGCGAAGTTGAAGACCAGAACGAAAACTCTTCAATAAACAACAGCATACTCATTGCGTTGCTTTTGTTATAATTAAAACAAAAAGTAATTTGCGGTATTGGTTCATATATTCTGTAAACTAGTCATAGATTAAAGATTTGAAAACCCCAAGTAAAGACAACAACTTAAGAATTTTTCCGTGGACTAAACGGGCTAGCGTCTACGCTATCGTAGTGGTTTTTTCAGTTGTTCGCTATTCGGAAAACTTAGGTTACAGTCCAATCAAGTATAGCAATGTTTTCGAATTTAAAATTCAAACGTAAGACTATAAAGGAAACATAGTGAGGAAATCTGCATTTAAATTATGTAAACAACTAAACAAAACAAATTAAAGTTTTGTGTGAGTAACTTGTCATGGTAAATTTTCACTAAAAAGGGTAAAATAAAAAGATAATTTAAAAAATATATAAAACCGCCTTCAATGTCCTAACCTACACTAAAAAGTTAAAAATAATATATAAATCTAGCTGAAAGCATAGAAATTTAATATGGCTATTAATATTCCTTATTTACCTAAATTGTAACATCATAGAAACATGTGTAGACATTGTTATACACTTCATCTTGGAGTCGGTGCCAGCTAATATAATCACCATCATGTCGACCAAAAGACTTCTACTGCTAGCAGTCATCTATAGAGGGCTCAGTACCTAGTACTCTGACCGCGTCTTTTAATATTTTATATTCAACGATCTGAGCTTTTGAGATCAGATGTGGTTCCGATCAAATAGGTAGCTAGCCTCAACTGGCACCGACTTCAAGGTTAAGTGTATAACAATGTCTACACATGTTTCTATGATGTTACAATTTAGGTAAATAAGGAATATTAATAGCCATATTAAATTTGTATGCTTTCAGCTAGATTTATATATTATTTTTAACTTTTTAGTGTAGGTTAGGACATTGAAGGCGGTTTTATATATTTTTTAAATTATCTTTTTATTTTAATTTACGGTAAGCCCGTTAAATGGCTTACAAATGTAAATAGAACCGTTTTTCCCCCGAAGGGTATAAAACGGATATTTAGGTTTCAGCCGTAGCTTGAACCACTTGAGATTACGCTTTCCAAACGAACATCTTTTGTCTCTTTCTAACCTAGTACAATGAGTTCTATCGCGCTTTTCCAACGTTGTGACGTAACGGTGTGACGTTAGCGCTAGGTCTCTTGCAGCGCCGGGGCCATTTTGTGATCAGTACCTATACTTGAAGCCGGCAAAGGCCTGAAATGGTGGTTCAAGCTACGGCTGAAACCTAAATATCCGTTTTATACCCTTCGGGGGAAAAACGGTTCTATTTAGGTGTTCGAGCCTTCGCTTGAACCACTTGAGACGTGTTTACTATCTGCCGGCGCTGCAAATTGCGTACTGTGACAAATATATGTGTATAAATATATGTTTGAGCAAATAAATTATTCTATTCTATTCTATTCTATTCTATATTAATATCAATAAAATCTATGAGATGTAGTAAAACCATGAAACTAAAGACATCTCCAATCATCAAAACATAAAATACGTATTATTTAAATTTAATTTATACATGATTTCAATAGGGACAAAACCATCAATTAACTTTTTCTTAGAGAATTCGGACGGAAGAGCCACATTCCGAGAATAATTATTGAAAACAGTGTTTTCATAACGCCGGATACCTCGAAAATACAAATTCTCAATGTTTTGCCTGGCAATCTAAGATTTAATTGCCACTGCACTTCTAAAGCTACCCGTATAGTCTAAAATACCTAGGTAGGTCCTTCTTCCGTTCTTACATTGATTTTCCTTTAACGAAGTTCTTATCCAGTCCCCTATAACGGTCCGAAAAGCTGCTCTAACCGACTCCTCGTTGTAATAAAGAGATTTATTACACTTCGCCGTTCCGATTACATCCGATGGATTGCTTAACAACTTCCTAATCCGAAGGAGTGTATTTAGCCTCTCTGTAACATTATGATCTACCAACAAACACCAGTCTGACTGCCGAGCATTTAAGAAATAGGTATAACTTGGATCCAAACTTAGACCAAAAACTATTTCGTCATTCTTATGTTCAACGAAACCTACTTCTTATACCTACTCAAAGCTGTCAGGTCATGGGCTCTGCGACCAGATGCCAGAAGTAAAGAATGGACACAACGCAATGACACAGCAAATAGACTTAATAGACTATCTTCGTTATAATAATATATTTCCAGATATCTGAGCAAATCTTCTTTATCCCAGGACAGGAGTTACTTCAGAGAAGGACATTTGTTTAATATGCCTTTAAAGACATGTTTCACTAAAGGATATGAGCTGAAATATTCTCTATAGGATGAATTAGACTGAATTAGAAAAGTGAACAACTACCTACAAAATGCACCGCGATGGTTCGTGCTGACAATTTCACGACACTAAATGGCATAGAATTTGGCTAGACTTGGGTCTGAGTTGTCTCAAGAAAATCCGTTCGCAGAAGACCACTTCCTTCATCTTTCCCTTGCAGGTTTATAAGTTTTCAGGGAAAATTTTCTCCAATCTAACTAATCGAAATCAATCCAACCTTCTAACTCAAGGGGCCCGTAATTTCTTAGCCGCTCGTTATACTCGTCTACCGTCGGGAATGGTAGGCCTCTACGAAGGTCGATAAGGTGGGTTCTTAAGTTCAGTATATACAGAGGCGGGCAAAGCGTTCGATTAAGTAATTCCTGCCTCCTCAAAGCAGTGTTAGTAGCTGATAAGTTCCTTCTAAAGGTTATAGGCGACAAAGGACATGAGTCATTAAAGATAGGTTAGGGGAAAATCCAACCTAATTCGTATTGCCACCCTTTGCTGGTGCGTTCGTAAATTGGCTGTTCTTGTCCTTCATAATTATCTTCAATTACATTGACCGGAAGCACAGCTGACTTCACAGACGCAAAAATGTCTATTTCCGGATAGAAAGATAATTGGAGTAGCTTCTTTACTGAGACACCATTCTGGAATACTTTTGCATCAAGACAAGCTTTCCTCTAGGCGGTTGTACCACGGTATACCTATAGCGAGCAGTTATATGAAAACGTTTGCGTTTTCAGAAGTCGAGGAGGAGGAGGAGCTTTGTTATGGTCAAAGGATTTAGAGATCTGGTTCTAAGCAAGCTTTGATATTAACACCGCGCTGGTCGCTGGTGCAAATTGTCAATTTGGCACACGATTGATCGGTTCTGTAGTTGGTTGCGTTATCGCTTTAGAACTTATTACATCACCGTCCGAAGCCTTTTGGCATCGCTGCGCCATAGTTGTTGACATAGAAACTAGGAACCTATTGATTCTGTTAGTTCACTACGGCGGCGCCCCTATCATATTCATAAGAATGTCGATGGATTTGGGTGGCGAATCAGGGAACTTTTATGAAATAGTCCAGCCACCGCGATAGATCCGCTGCGGCTTGAGAGGAAACAGCGACTTTGTACAGTAGTAGTGTATCAGCGACTTTGGTAGTCGAGCTAAAACTCTTGAAGGATCCGGCCCTGCAGATGACCTAACGGAAATACGAAAGAGGCAAAGCTAAGTCTCCCTAGCAGAACTTTGGAATCAAGCCAACTCCAGTAGCCTCTTCTTAGAACCTTCGAAATTGAGATCTTTAAGGAAAACAATTTTGCGCTCGACACACCTTTTAAATTTGATGCCGTAGGTATGTCAAACTATTGCTAGGTATTATTTATTAGTATTTGATGAGTATTTCCGATTACTTATTTGGCCTGTTTTTGCAAACTATAGCTCTCAGACCATTCAGGCGAAAGATAAGTGCCAACCAATTGGCTATTTTGGCAAACGCAGCCGGGGCGCTAGCAAGACCGAACAGAATACCCATGTTATGACAAATAAATTTATCTTTATCTTTATCTTACAGAAGGCAAGACATTTCGAAAGCTGCGCCCTTGAAAGCGAGCAAGAGATATCGACGATGACTCTCGTAAACTGGGGCTTGGTAATAAATGTTTTAGGGGTATTGATCTTCATTTAAAATTGGTTCTTCTTTAAAAAGATACCTCTATAATTCAAGAGAAGTTGCTGTAGAACTGTCGAGCCTTTTGAGGTTGAATATGGTGCGATTCGAGCGAACGGGTTTTGACTTTTGTTGAAATGAAACTACGGAATTTGCGACTTGGACGGAGCGCATCAGAACCCAACATTTTTTCTGTTTACCATGACAATTCTGAGTTTTTTGTTTGATGTTTCTTTGAGCAAAATGGATTAGGATCCGATTCTGGCGGTCTCTTAAAGAATGGGATTTGTAACCTTGTAGATGGTTTATTATTGGAGCATATGGATAAAAGTTTCCATTTTATTAGTAACTCCGCTGTGAAATTTTATAGTTCATCCCTGGTCTAAATTTCCTTTTCCTGTTCTTCTATAGACTGTATCTGATCTATAGATCAAAATTACTGTTATGTTTCCAGTTGCTTCCGGTAGGTATTGATCGTTGGATGAAATTGGGAAAGGTGACTGGAAGGTTTTCCTACCAAATATCCAGTCGTCTTTACCACACCCTCTCCCCCCCCTCTTTTTGAAGGGAAAGGACTTGTGAATGGCCAACGAACTTACTATCGTCAAACAAGTTGAGTTTTAGGGTGGAATATCGTGTAGGATATTATATAACACACATCGCTTATAGACATTTCGTTTCGATGCCTTTTTTATACTTCCACAAACATGTAGCAATATTAAGAATTCAATTCATTCATTCGTGTCTTTTTGAATTTAGAATCCATGTCCGAGAATTCATTTTCCCACAACTAGTCGAATGTGGCTAGTAAAAGCATCTGTAAGTTCTGTGAAGATTTTCCGTTGTTGAAGCAAGTCATTGGTGATGGCACCCGGAGTAAGATCAAACTTCTCCGAAAGAGCTGTTTAGGAACAGTTTGGCTAACAGTAGCCAGTATATTATTTACTTATAAAGCTTGAAACTGCTTCTGGACTTTTACATTATTAAATAATATGGATCTACTGTAGAAAACCTGAATTCTCTCTCGGTAATTATAGGAATGAAGTCATATGTTAGGTTAGGTAGGTTACTTCATATGACTGTAGCTGTGCTAACTCACATTATGCGACTGCAATTATAGCTCGAAATGCTCTTTGTCGTATTTCTGCCAATACTCCATTAGTGAGCTTCAAAACTAGTTTAACCTCAGAGTTTTATGTGTCGTCTGGTACCGAAGCTAAGGATCCATTCAAAAGAATGTGTTCTTTATTACTTGTGTTTGCGAACACAAAATCCACCAACCATTTTCAGAGACATACTCGTATTTGTATCAGCAGATACTTTTATAAGTTTATTGCACAATTGCAATTGTTGGCTGACTGCTGCGGCTAATACTTAAATGATTAGAGCTGCCCTGCGTCACTGGTGTTACGAGTGCACCGCTTCTTCGAAGAATGGTTTTCTTTTCTTAAAATACTTCTCGCTCCGTAAAGGACTTTTATGAGAAGGATCTGTAGACGCTTAGATTTGTGTAGTTACTAGGGCTGGCTACAGTGGGAGCTGATTGTAACTTGTCAATTGTGTGCGGACTCGGATGAGTTGACCTCCTCAGCGTTAATCTTTGTTTAAGGGATGCTACTGCATCGCAAAATTTAATAAAAATGTTTATGGAGTTTCCTGCAATTTTTGAGGAGAATAAATACGTGCCCGTCCTAAAGGCCAGATCTGAAATGTACGCCTGATCTGGCGATACAAACGTACCGATACTGAAGTTTCTGTGGGCTCAAACGCTCTTATGAGGTTTTCTGTCGGAATGGAAAATCGGATCTTGGCCTCTAATGCCGGGAAAAAGCATTCTTCCCCGAAAAGGTCTTCGAGGGAATACACCGTCCACACCAATTACTGGGAAAGTTGTCTCCGATGGAGTCCAATATGCCCAAGTCCTTTTGTTGCAATCAGGCAGAGGCTGCTATTTCGCCAAATGTTGAGACTTTCGCAGTCATGTTTTGAAAAAATAAACATGGAGTCCATTAAAAATTGTATGGCTCAATCTAAAACGGCATTAAGAAAATATGAAGAAACTTCGTCTTGTAAGATGACGTCCGTCGTCGTACTTGTCGTCTCAATGATACGACGCGAAATCCATTGTCTCGACCAAGACGACGCTTGTCGCCTCGACTGGAACGACATCTGTCGTCTACTTGTCGTCGACCAAGACGACGCTCGTCGCCTCGACTGGAACGACATCTATTGTCGTACTTGACGTCGACCAAGACGACGGTCGTCGCCTCGACTGAGACGACATCTGTTGTACTTCGTTGACCAAGACGACGTTCGTCGCTTCGACTGAGACGACATCGGTTGTCTGTTGTCCGATGTCTCATGAAAAGTGGCATTAGTTGTGCCAATTGACGCTTCAGCAGGATGCATGCGTCTCGTCGCTGGGCCAAGGGCGCCGAGCGGAAATTACCGAAAGACGAAGTCTTTGCGGGTTGAATGAGGCGACACCGTCGTCGTCTCACGTTGGGCGGCATAATGTCGAGGACGATTGATGCATGCGCCAATGTTTTCTGTCGTAGGTACTTGTCGTCGACCAAGACGACGCTCGTCGCCTCGGGAGACGACATCTGTTGTACTTGGTCGACCAAGACGACGCTCGACGCCTCGACTGAGACGACATCTGTTGTCGTACTTGTCGTCGACCAGGACGACAGAAATATAATTAAAAATAAATTTTCACTTAGAAAGAAACGTGTTATTCGCTTGAGAATTAAAAGCGTACTGATCACAAAATGGCCCCGGCGCTGCAAGAGACCTAGCGCTAACGTCACACCGTTACGTCACAACGTTGGAAAAGCGCGATAGAACTCATTGTACTAGGTTAGAAAGAGACAAAAGATGTTCGTTTGGAAAGCGTAATCTCAAGTGGTTCAAGCGAAGGCTCGAACACCTAAATATTTAGATTTTTTTGGTAGAATGGTACAGGCATTGAGTTATAATGATTCTGTCTGAATTTGTTCGAATATCAAGTTATAAAAATAAAATCGTGAACTCTTTAAACATTAAAAATATCCAAGTTAGGAATTCCATAATACCTACGCTTTTTAGACGGGTTGTTATTGTAATTCGTAGACATAAATTTCAAAAATTTGATAATAATATGGTGTGGCAATGGCAACCATGGATCATGGTCCTTGTGGTCATTAGCTTTGACGTCGAAAAATGATTTTGTAAATAAAATCTTACTTCGAATCTTACTTTTGATCTTTTTATATTCCAAAATGGAATTGCGGCAAACGTAGTATGTACCTATAGATTGAATAAATTAAAATATGACGTAAGTCTTTTAAAGATCTAAATAATTTATTATGTTTTTAAAACCAGTTCCAGTGTATGCACTAAAATATAGATCTTAATGATTAATAAAATGTCTGTTTTATAGTTTCCTAGTTTTAATGGAGTTTATGAAACAATTTATACAATATCACCTTGAATTTCACAAGATAATTGCAGATTAACACTAAGTGTTTATGCTAATAGGGCAACCACGTAGCAGAGTCTGATCAACTCCTATTTCAATCCTGGCATTTAAGTCTCGAACGCTATCTGCATCTCACTCTTTTCATAAGAAACTGAAAGAGATATCGTAAGTACAAAGGTTGATCAGGTTTGCCCTAGACTAGACTGTTTCGACATCTGTCTGATTGAGATTCTCGGCAAAATGTATGGTGTTTATGGGTTGGGGCTTGGGACAGTTTCGCAAAGTTTTTAAGGTGTGGAAATAATCATATTTGGTTATTCCGAAATCGAATGTAAGTAAGTATCTCAATAATATTTTTATGAAATTAATTACTTAATATTTTCATGAATTGACCCAGCTTAAAAAATTGTATCTTTTCTTCTTTATATTAATATTCTAGGAATTATCTATTGTTGGATAGAATACAACATTTTCATTTTTTAATTTAATGAAAATAACAACTGCAAAAAAATTGATCGAATATCAACTTATAAAAATGAACTCTTTAAATATTAAACATATTTTAACTGACTTAGGGCAATGTTTATTATAGTCGAAGGGTTGACTTGACAATAGTTGACATCTGCCTTAAAAACGAAAAAAAGGACAAACATAAACAAACTTACTTGCAGTCTAGACAGAGAGAAGGTACCTATAACATCCTTGAGACAGAGATAGTCTCATTTGCCAGTTAAAAACCAAAGTAACTATTTACAACCAATCCGCGTTTAGTATGGTTGACTGAAAACTGAATAAACTAAAACTTTTTTTTTTTTTTTTTTGAATTGACCTATGCTTGTGTCGAAAAGGTACGACAAATCAAGCTTCACCGGACTGGGACTAAAACTTATCTCAAAGGTATTCTAACTTAAAAGAACTATCTATTCTCACCCCTCCCCTCACTGTCTGTAAGGTATTCTTAGAACAATAATATTATAATACCTGTTAAATATTATTATACAAAGGGTATTTTGAACCATTAAGTTTATTATGAGCTTCAATTGATTTTAAAACAATAGAATTGTATTTTATTATTCCGATACGCCTATTATATTGTTATGATAGCCATATTATATACTCCTGTGGCCATATTATTAAAACTATATTTCTCATAAACATCCACTTTCTATAGATATATATGTTTTAAAGCACGCTATTTAGAAAGATAGATACCTACTTTTTACAATTCGGGATGCGCTCTAATATTTAAAACTAGGACTATTTTTTAAACTAGTATTTTTTTAGATTTTCCTTTTAATTATATTTTTGACTGAAACTATACGCTATCTCTGTTTAGCTTGGACTTGTTAAATTTTTTATGAGTAATAGGCGAAAGTAATAGCGTTGGAGATATTTATAAGTGGGTAGGTAGCAGTATTCGTCTTCTAGATGTTTAGGTGATAGAAATACCGGGAAAAATTATTTAGGTATTTAAATAAACAAATCACAACGCCCGCCTGTTTAAAAAAAACTTAAAGTAAACTTCCCTTTTTAGCCAATTAGCGAAGCAAGCTGAAATTTAAAGTTAAAAATAACAATGACATTGAATGCATCGATTGTGTGACACGATCGATCAGAGGTGATTGACCTTGTAGGCTTTCGGGGCCGACTTGCGCTTGCGCGTGTCCGCATAATGAGAGCCTCGTCTCGTATACTCGTAGTGATGGATGAATGAAATAGCTATCCTTTAGAGATCCACAGATGCGGGAAAGAGCGGCTTGCTGAACGATATTCGAGTTTATATGCAGCCTAACCCTTGGAAAGCAGGTGCAATTTGTGTTACAGGCTGCATATACACTCGGATATCACTCGGACGGACTTATAATCTTCTATCTTCTTCTATTTTCTTAATGAAATAAAACTGATGAATCGGCGTATCTGTACATTGATTTGTTTTTCAAAAAACTGATTGTAGGTGACAAAGGGAGTGTAGCTGAACACAAAAATAGAAAGTTTTGAAAAAAATGACCGTCTGTCTGTCTGTTTGTAAACGCTGATCTCTAGCACCGTTTTGGACCGATTTAAATGAAATTTTGCGTGGTGGTACCGTATCCCCGGCCAACATCTTAGATACTTTTTATTACCACGGGAAATAAAAAAAACAGCGAGCGTAGCCGTGGGCGGAAAATATAATTCAATTAGAAAATTGAGTGTTGGATGTTTTCGCATGTTCATGCCTTCGACGCGTTGAGTCAATGGTACGTCTATAAATTAATAATGACAATCTCCCGTTCGGTGTTATATTACTTAAAAGCATGAAAATGGCGTACAGACCCAGTTTTACAGCGTTATAACTAGAATTAGGGCCAGCTGTATTATATTCTTTACAATATTTGACAATGATTGCAACTACCTGTTATGCTAATGGCGCAGTGCAGGACAATAAGAAATAAAACTTGTATTTTAAGAATAATTTACTGCTCGCTAACAAGTGTGTCATGGTTACAAATTAAACAGTAAACTGCATAATACTAAAAAGATACATAAAGAAACTTTTAGTGCAAAATACAATTGATTAGATGTACCTAATGTTTTTGTTTTCATTGGCCCGTTGAACGGATTTCCAGATAAAGCATGGTTTATCTTCCTAATTTTTGCGCTGTGATAAACACAATTTTTATAAACACGTAGGTTTTCCCCGTCATCCAATAATTGAAATCACACGCAATGTTTTTCAACCCAGATTTTTTGTTCTTGTGAAATGTTGGATGTTGAAAAGTCTAAAATAAGGATAGTCAGTAATCTTCTATAATTTTTACTGAATGCGGTAAAAATTAAAGA
Source organism: Teleiodes luculella (assembly GCA_948473455.1). Taxonomy (NCBI): domain Eukaryota; kingdom Metazoa; phylum Arthropoda; class Insecta; order Lepidoptera; family Gelechiidae; genus Teleiodes; species Teleiodes luculella. Next base: position 893,511 of record OX419590.1, on the reverse strand, counting down.
TGAAAAAGAAGAATAATAAAAGTCTCAACGAAAATGTTCAAGTATTTTTATAGTTTTTATACTTATTAATAGAATTCCTAGGAGTTCGTTGCACTACTATTGTTCTAGACTTGCAGCAGTACCTGTGACGACGACGTGAATATTATCATACAAGGCGGTACTTACAAACGATTGCAGTTCAAGTCACTTTGCATTGATTGAGTTCCGTACGCACCCAGACTTAAAATATTATGAATAAACTTATTGTGTGATATAACTGGGTTTTATAACAATCGTCTTTACAATAAAATCGGCTTGCGTTTGCTTTCTCTTAATTAAATATTTATTTTTCATCCCTGGCTGTAAGCCCACAGACCTACTAATGCGAATATAATGTAAGAATTCTTCTTCTTTTCGAGTCGACAGCAAACTCAGACAGTCTCGGCTTAAAAACCAGCCACACGAATAGCGTCGTCGTCAGTAGCCTTCATCAAGTACTCTCGCGTGCAGGCGACAGGACAAGATGGGCAGCTAATGAGATGGACCATTTTCTGGGGAACCATACCACACCTACACTCCAAGTTAGTTATCCCAAACCCATCGGTATAAGTTATCCCTAATCCGATGTAAGAATTTAGAAGTGGTATAATAAATAACAGATAAAATGACTTTCAGGCATTGGCGTGCCCTGCCATCAAAAGAGTTGAATTTGGCTGCTTGGAAGAAACAATTTAGCAATTAAAGTCTTCTTTTAGAATTCGTCATCATTGTCACAATTCAGCCGAAACAATTCTACTACTGGAAGATCTCTACAGCGATCGGTCTTCCGCTCCCCGCATCCAGCGGCTTCCCGCGACCATCACCAGATCATTGGCCTATTACGTTTTGCGGGGCCTTGCCCACGCTATTTCTTCCGACACCACATAGTTGCTATTCAAGAGACTTTCTGTCCCAACGCTCGTTAGTATCCAGCATATGCGGCTGGACATGTTGACTTAGAGAGCGCCCGTATACCGTAGTGGTAGGGGTGAATTTCATGCGAATTTCCAACCGCATGTGCTGGCTTCTGTATATAAAACCTTATTCAAAATTCATCTACATGCACTATGTACACGGGTAGTACACAGCTGTTTTTATAACCTGCCGATAACTACAAACTGCGTAGTTAATTTTGTTATGGTAGAGCTAAATTAAATAAAGTATTTTCCAATTTGGCATTGCAAATGCTAACATGATTGTTTAACTAGTTACGTTTCATTACTTCAGAAATAAAATATTTTCCTTTTAGTTTTAATAGCCGACAGATTGGAGGAATAAATAATCAAAGCAATATTTAAAAATAAGTGTAGGTATTTTAATATAATAAAATAAAATAAAATTATTAACATACTTTATGATTTAAAAAGGGATATTTACTGTAGGTAGTATAATTTTTATTTGTAAGATTTAAATAGGAGATTGTAAAAGAGATTGATCTATCACTGTCTATTTCTTCATGTGCACCTAAATAGAGTAAAATTAAAATAGTATATAGTACTATACTTTATTTTTAATGTTCTCATACAACTCAAGCCCTTATTTAGTAATCAGTACCTTCTTACTTAGCAAATATAACAAGTACATATGTATGAACAATTAATAACATAACTGCCGAAATAATTAATACGACATTTTAGAGTAAGTACTTCCTGCGAGCGAGGCTGTAGGTGTTCTGGTACCGTTAGCAGGTAAATTAATAACTTGGCAAACAAAAGAACTGAAGAATGGAGCCTTTTTGATATATATTTTAATGGGAATATTACATGGGTCAAAGTACAGAGCTCCCAGCGCTCAGAAAAAAAAATTCTGGCGGATTTGTTTGGAGCTTTGAGGCAAGTTTGAAAAACTAAGTGTAAATCGTTCGTGAAATATTTATGAAGATTTGGTTTTAGTTTTGCAAGCTTAATCATCTAATTATCTTTTTTTTCAATTGACCTACGCTTGTGTCAGGAATTCGAGGCAAGCTTTATAGGCCAGTAAAATTAGCTAAAAATGGAAATAATTCGATAACTGTAAACTTCTTTCTTTATGGCATAAAATACAGTTAGTTATAGTTAAAATATACCAAATTAAGCAAATTAAATTCCCGCGTATGTACAAAAAAAATGAAAAATTAAATTTTCTACTTATTTTGATTTCAGTGGAACAGCATAATAACTAACTTTGTAAAAGTGCCTCTATTATAATATAATGCTTGCATTCCAGTTAAAGAAATTAAAATTAATCTAATTAATCATTCAGAATTATCATTTATAAAGGATCTTCAGTAAGTTACAGATTTTTTGGCTTATCTGACCAGAGATTATAGATAACTATATTTTAACAGTTTATTCTGAATAGTTTATTGTGTGTGCTAATAAACTGTTGAAAATTAAGCAGATTCTCTTTGCAGAATTCAACAGTTCCGAATATTTGCAGTTTTTAGAGAACCAAAATATATAACTACTCCAAAAGTTGTTAATTTATGACGTATAAATTTAACTAGTACTATAAGAAACAAATTAAGCAAATAATGTCAGCAATTATTCATTAATTAATATTTTTTCTTGGTAACGTTTCAATATGAACGTTATCTCATGCAGAATAAGGTTGTAATTTCTTTGTGTCCCAATTCCCCTCGACCGAACGTACTGTCGCGAGTCGCGAGACGCGCGCGCGCCGCAGTTTCACCAAATTCCCAAGGTCTAATCTTTGTTTTCCAAATACCTAAGCACTTATGGCTCTTTACTAATCGTAAAGAGAAAATTATTGTTTAGCATTCGGGTCCTTATGTATTATGTACTGTAAACTTCTTTCTTTATGGCATAAAATACAGTTAGTTATAGTTAAAATATACCAAATTAAGCAAATTAAATTCCCGCGTATGTACAAAAAAAATGAAAAATTAAATTTTCTACTTATTTTGATTTCAGTGGAACAGCATAATAACTAACTTTGTAAAAGTGCCTCTATTATAATATAATGCTTGCATTCCAGTTAAAGAAATTAAAATTAATCTAATTAATCATTCAGAATTATCATTTATAAAGGATCTTCAGTAAGTTACAGATTTTTTGGCTTATCTGACCAGAGATTATAGATAACTATATTTTAACAGTTTATTCTGAATAGTTTATTGTGTGTGCTAATAAACTGTTGAAAATTAAGCAGATTCTCTTTGCAGAATTCAACAGTTCCGAATATTTGCAGTTTTTAGAGAACCAAAATATATAACTACTCCAAAAGTTGTTAATTTATGACGTATAAATTTAACTAGTACTATAAGAAACAAATTAAGCAAATAATGTCAGCAATTATTCATTAATTAATATTTTTTCTTGGTAACGTTTCAATATGAACGTTATCTCATGCAGAATAAGGTTGTAATTTCTTTGTGTCCCAATTCCCCTCGACCGAACGTACTGTCGCGAGTCGCGAGACGCGCGCGCGCCGCAGTTTCACCAAATTCCCAAGGTCTAATCTTTGTTTTCCAAATACCTAAGCACTTATGGCTCTTTACTAATCGTAAAGAGAAAATTATTGTTTAGCATTCGGGTCCTTATGTATTATGTACAGGGTAGTCAAAATGAAAATGTTTTGTTCTGTGTGCATCCTAAGAATATAGAAAGGTAAAATAATAATAATGATGTTTATTATTACCTACAACTTATTGGGTAGATCTAATTAGGTTGTTAAATATTTACCTAATTATATTCGTAAATGAGACCTGACCGGAGTTTTGCCGGTACAGATTCAATTTTATTTTACGTATAATGTCTATGACCTTAGATATCGTTCAGTGTATTATGACCCGCCAGTAGTACAAGTGATTGCCTACCAATACTATGCTAAGCTTTAGCATTATGTCCAGAAGCGTAGCGTGCCTTGGCGGGGCCCCGTATAAAAATTTGGTTGGGGGCCCTTAGGAAGGGTAAATATTTCTCACAAAAGTAAATAAAAAATGGTGCACGTTTCCCTGGCCACCATATAAGAGATACATGCATGTTTGATATACCAGATTTTCGAGCATAATTTCAGCTATCATAGTGCCAAATTCCATAATTAGAGACAAAACTCGAACGACGTTATGGTCTAAAAACAGTGTGTTAGCTGGAGCATATCCCGCCAGTCGACACAAGCGAGATCTTCGAAACTACTTCAAATATTCACAAGTATTAAAGCTCTAGATTTACAGACAAATTGCAGCCATCCATCTCCAAAAAATCTACTTCTGAAATGCATTGTGGAAATATACGAAAAAAATTACTGAATCTGAATGATGTTGAAGTAATAAAACGCGAAATATTTGGTTAAAATGAACACTGTTGATTAATCCCATTCTTGCTTTGAGGCATTGTCTGTAGCATAGTACCTACCTAGCAAAATGCGAAACTATCAAAATGTTACAACATTCTCCAACACAAGCTACATGTCTAAATGTCTATACCACTTACAACGCTACCGTATAAGTTTGGAAATAGTGAGACTGTTAAATCTAGTGAGTAAGTTTGATTATTGTGTGTACCAACGTCAAAATGAGCCGTCCGTTCGGTCTTTGCGCGATCTGGCAATGTTGCGCTTTTACGACACTCTCACAATATTTGAATAATTTGGCGCGAAAAATTACTATCGTTAATTGCTAGACAACGGTAAGACCTAGACTGCTGAAATATTTGGAGACTAGTTTTTAACAAAATCTGTAATTTGAGACATTTACTACATCTCTAGGGTCAGTAGTTTTGATGCTCTAGATGTGGTAGCTGGCGGCGTAGACGCCAGCTTACACACAACGTAATGACGTTTTATTTAACCCTTTACCGCATACGGAACCATAATATGGGTTGACATCTTAACAATTTTTTTTTTCCAAAAATATGAAAAGCTGATAGTTAAATTCTAATGAAGTTTGTTAGTCATATCATTAGCAATATCAAAGTGCAACTTTTTCGTCTATGGTCAAAAGTCATTTGGAATTAATCTCACTTTTCTGGGCATGGTCACCGAACATTTGCGTGCACGTGTGATTCTCACTCAACATTGCAAAAAGAAATAAATATGAAAAGATAAGATTTTCAGATCGGAAAAAAATATTTGTTATCTGTCATACCCTCTAGTTTTTATGTACTGTAACAGACTTTTACTTTCTACCTGATTTCACAATTTTTTATCATCAATTATATTGGAACCATATCTGGTTTCGTATGCATTCATGCTCTTTTTTACTTAGACAGATATGGTTTAATATGCACTCACGCTTTTACCATTATTTAATACAGAGATATGGTTTTGGTTAAATTTACTGAATTTTTTTTCGTAATGCTTAGAATTCATTTTTTTATGGCCAGGTAGACTCTGGGCGCTTTATGTGCATAATATGCGTTCTAACCGAATCCCTGAGAATGGCCTTAGTGATGATGATTTGGCTTCCGATTCTGACACGGAGATCCCCACATCCTCCATACGATTTAAACGCCCTGTTGTTATTTTATTCTTGAGACGGATGATTTAGGACGAGGTTCGTCGCCTTTAACGAGCCGCCAGGGAAGTCATAATTGTTTTCAAGTCCTGGGTCGCCAATTCAGAGTAAGGGGATGGGAAAAGCTTCAGAAAAGCACCAGGAGCTACCCCTGACATCTGTGCAGATCGACAATATTGGACACTGCCTGAATGGCAGAAAATTCGACAAATATTATATCGAGTTTATTCAGTGAAAACTTAAACAAGATGCCCAAAATGTATGGTATTTTTATGTTACAATGACAAGAGAAATTGTTTATCTCAGTTTCATCAATAATTTGATATAATTTCTTAGTTACTTATTTTCTTTGATAATATAAGGTTTGGTTAGTTTGCATACGAAACCATATATGTCCAAGTGGTTAAAAGCTTTGATGCATACGAACCCATATATGGTTCCTGAAAAAAAATCTTCAGCGATGGTCGTTTTTATTTTTTTTATTTTCTATAATTGTTTTTATAGCTTGAATAAAGCCATTTACAAACTTAAATATTTTTTTTATTATATTTAAATATTACATGCAGTAAAGGGGAAATACTGAAGCTACAGACCTAATTTTTTTAGAGTCTAAGACTGCAAATAGCTCAGCAGAGACTACAACCGTGGTCTAAATCAGTATAGTTTAGTAGATCCAAATTATGCAGCTGGAGGGTCCTGACCCCAGCCGCACAGTAATTTTTTTCGTATATCTCTTTCCACAATGCATTTCAGAAGTAGGTTTTTTGTAGATGGATGGCTGCAATTTGTCTCTAAATCTAGAGCTTTAATACTTGTGAATATTCGAAGTAGACCATAGCGTCGTTCGAGTTTTGTCTCTGATTCTGGAATTTGGCACTATGATAGCTGAAATTATGCTCGAAAATATGGTACATCAAACATGCATGGAAGGCCAGGGAAACTAGCACAAAAATGCATAAAATTAAAAGAAATATTTATTCATCATTTATCTATCTATCTGAAGAAATTGCTGTATTTTTACTTTTGCCATTTGTGAAATAGAATAAAAATTGAGAAGTTTTTATTAATTTTTGCTTACGCACGTTGGGGGCCCCCGTGGCCCGGGGGGGGCCCGTATAATTGATACGGCTGATACGGCGGTAGCTACGCCCCTGACTATGTCGGTTATTATTTAAACACCTATGATTCAGTGAATGAATACATTATTAAGTATAATAATTTTCTTATCATTATATTTGTGCCATTTTGTGAAATGAAATTTAGGAAATTCCATCTCATTTTTTCCCGATCGATGCAAACGGTACAAAGCGCGCAATTGAAATAAACTCGTTAAGACATGTCGCGGTCGCCGCTGGCGGCAGCGCTGCGCCCTCCCCACCGCACCCCGCACCCACCGCATGCATCCCGCTTCACTACTTGCTCGCGCGAGCTATTAATTATAATTTCAAATTTTTAATCGTGATATTTATATGCTTAATTATGATGAAAACATGATTCTAGTACACGAAAACCTATTATTAAAACAAAAAAATACAGTTTTATTTTTCAACTACTGAGAAAAACATAATTTTAAAAACGTTAAAGACTGATGCTTAATTTTTGTCTCAAATGTATAAAAAGACGCAATATAGCTTAACTAGATGCAAGCACCATAGTTATTGTTTTGGCTTATTCAGATATTGAGATCAGATGGATACTGAAAAAAAAAACATGGATGTGAAAATGATTTCTGCTTAATTTTGATATTGGGTGATAACATTCGAACACCCCTAAAAATTATACTAACAAAGTACTTGGTTACCTATTTTACTTTTAGGAAAAAGTTAGGTACTGTACGAAATCTCATTTTTTTTATAACAAACGGTAACCACTGCGGATTTTTTGCTTCATATATCTAATTAGTATTTGATACTTAATAACAAAAGCCAACAAAGAATTAAAAAAAGCGAGTTTATGAGTTTTGTCCAGGGTAAGCTAATTTTACTGGCCTATTACTGGAAAGTAGTGCTTCAGAAGGCCTTGACAGGGTATTTTCTATTGTTCATAGAAATAAACGTAGTGCAACGTCAAAAGCTAAGTTGCGTATAGTTTTTATCAAGTTCAATTAAAGTTTGGAGTTATGGAAATAATGATGGCGGTCGATAACCTTTACCTCAATCGATATGATAAGAAATACTTTTTACTCTTTAAGGTAAGTAAGGAAAAAAATACTTTATTATACACAAAGGAAACCATTACAATAGACAACACAGGTCAAAAGTTTCAGTTACAATTCTAAATAAATAAATAAACGCGAATTTTTTTTAAACTAGTATAGTATATAACCCAATCAATCTTGTTTTGTCTGCTGACCGTACCAGCGCCCGCGCCGACCGTGGCCAAGGTCCTTCCGAACACCTTTCTACATAAGTATACACCTGTGGGTAGCTGATAAATGGGCTTATTGGGAAATGCGACCTTGCGACCTCTGTTGGAACTCTTGGTAAGGTTGGTGAACTGAGATGTTGAAAGCGTGTCGGATCTCATTTTAGATTTGAATTTCGAATTTTGCTTTGTTTTTTGTTTCTTTAGGTACTTTAAATTATTATCCGAAAATATCCTGGGCTTTATAACGAATATTACATATCGTAGAGCCATCTGGTTACTTCAATTAAATATTTGCGAATAGTGATTTCGAAATGAGCTTTTGTAACAATGTAACGTGACTTGTATTGTAAATAATAATTTGTATTGTAAATAATAAAAAAAACCTGATAAAAACCTTTCGTTAGAAGAAAATGTTTCATCCTTGCAGTGACGCAATATTTTTTTAAAACTCTTTGTAAGCTACAAAGCATGAGCAATAACTTAGACTCATTCTTTACATAGAAAGCAAGAGTAGTCAGTCTGTAAACTTTTTCTGTGCGGTTTTCCCCATATTCTAGGAAACGGACGCGTAACTCGGTTAGTAGCGTAACCGAAAACAAAAGGTGCTTCGGAATTTCGTGATTGATCAATTTGAATCAAACTATATTTTGCTGCGGCTCCGCCCGCGCTAACAGATTTTTCTGTGGGAATGAGGTATTTTCCCGCGGTGAAAAGTAACTTATGTGTTATTCTAATGTTTAAGCTATATTATTGTAAAGTTCGGTAGTTTTTCCGTGAAAGAGTAACAACATACATCCATACTTACAAACTTTCGCGTTTATAATATTACTTTGGCTAAAGATTTAAGAGAAATAATATATTTATTTCCATTAAACAGGCCAGCTTGGTCAACGAAGGCCTTTATTATTATTATTATTACTGGGTAGGCTCTAGCCCCTCGGTGGGGACGTATATGAGTTGTTAATGATGATGATGTTTCCATCTCGTAAATTACGAGAATTTCATCATCATCATCATAAACCCGCAACGGTGTGTCTTTTATAGGAATGAAAATATGGATTTAAAAGTGTAATAAACCTATATTCCTTTATAAAGCTAAATTCTACATGCCAACTCGATTAATAAGGAATAATAAATGGAGCATCTCCCACGACCATCTCATTGAAATACCTTTAATAACGAACAATATAAATATTTTTATTCGTGAACCAAGGAGTTTGGAGAGTGGTGGTGGTCCGGCTGTTGGCCTACTATGTAAGTAGCGACATGCTCGAGAAGCTGTCAAACGCGACATATTGACAGAACTGCTATGGCTCTAATGTCACACACATAGTAGGCCTACTGGACCCTCTATTTATGACATCTCCGCCTCTCATTAATCTCTAGATCAGGATCACGTAGGTACTACTACCACACCACTACACTATACTATACCATAGCAACGACAGATCGAGGCTGACGACATTGCTTGCAACACGAAGGTCTTACGCACATGTCTGCGTGGCTTATAACATGTTGTATGGCATATGCATGTAATCGTGGTCACAGACGTGGTATAAACTAGAGTTAGAACTAAAATATATATCACACATATTTTTAAAATATACTCGTGGAATTTAATAGTATAGAATATTGTTACACTATTTCCACTATATGCCTAAACGTATGAAGGAATTTTAATGATAATAATCACGTAGGTTATTTTATTATAGCAATAATCACATCTTGGTATTTCCTTACAAATAAAAGCTTTAAGTCTTGTTTTATGTTGTTTAAGGAAATGTCACAAAAATATTCCGTTCATTGCAGTTTGAGTCATAACCACAATAATTTCTTATTACTTAAACGATCCCTTCGAAAATAAGTCTGATGTTATTTGAAAGCGGACAATTTGCCATGTCCGATCATTCTATATATATCATTTATTTTATAGTAGTCATAACTCTATTTATCAAAACATTTCAGAGGCTTTTGATATTGTTTGCCAAGGAAACCTTTAAAAAAGTCTTTAGAATTACCGCCGCTATTTGTAACTGAATATCTTATTTCTAAAATAAAGGGTCAAGAAGAGTAGTTTTTATCTCTGTTCTTCAGATTGTAATATAATTAACTTCAAATGCTGGTGTACCTCAAGGATCTGTTCTCTGTCCAAAACTTTTTGTTATACATTTAATATTTGCTGCATCCTTTATTTAGACTCGCGGAGGGTTAGTAATGTTGTTATTTAACAGATACTCGTTATGTCTAGCACCTGAGGGTACTATACTTCTAAGATCGTTTCTTTTTTACACAACAGTGATGGTAAATTGTTTATATCTCTTTTTTTGCACTCTTTGCTACAGTAGTATTTTCACAACGGTATGTGCCTTTACAATTTCCTAAGATTCCCTTGACGTATCTCGCAATTAATCTCCTCCCGTAATGATGTCTTATCACGGTTCATACAAATCCAATTACAATTATCATTATTACTAGTACTTATCTACTTAGCAGGTCGCTTCGTCCCATTGTCTGGGCGTTCACGACAGATATGACCATGGTTTAAATGCTCAGCTTTCGTCACTCCTATCATCTGCAGAGCAGTGCTTATGAAAGCGCCAGTTCGATCCCAACTCTGAACTAATATTTTCGAACTTACATTTAAAATATTTACTGTATTTTATTAAAAAATCACTATCTCAAACAAAGTAAGTTAAACAGTTTGCGAAAATAAATCACAGGATGATGATAACATTATGAGGAAGGATGATTACTTACCTATACTTTTTACAGTGGAAAATACTTCATTCCCTTAAATAAATTTGCAAATCAGCGTATCTACCTATTATCTACTACCCTAAGATTCTTGAAACAACGGATTCACTTGAAAGGGATACACTTAGAGAGAACATTGCTCATGTTTACTTATGTTACTTGTAAAATTGTGTTGAATATATTTTAAAACATACGAAAAAAATGTTGTAGTTTAAACACTTCCACTGGATGAATTATAAACTAATAGCAAATACTTAGATGTATTAAATGACTAGGTACCTGCAGAAAGGTATTCGGTTACTAGATCATTGGCTAATGCACAAAATTCCAAGGTGAACCACTGAGCTTTCGTGGGTTCTGGGGCTCGCCAAAACTAATTCTTTATTTATTTCTTATATTTTCATAACAGTTTTTCCCGTGGGAAGAGAGGTTTTCCCGCGGTAAAAGGTAGCTTATGTGTTATTCTGATGTATAAGCTATAATATTGTAAAGTTTCATTAAAATTCTTTCAGTATAAGTAGCTACAAACATCCATCCATCCAACCATCCATCCTTACAAACTTTCGCGTTTATAATATTAGTAGGACCGATTTTCCTTTAGTTTCCGAAAAAAGTTTCTTCCGGAAAGTTGCTCAAAAGCAAAACCATTGTCAGAACATGTCTATCCCTATTTGTTTAGCTGTCATTTGTCACATCACCTGTGTAACCAACCATCCAATCATCAACTGTCTAGCATACAGAGCTTGTCTAACTACCTTTCAATAGCCTCTCTATTAATAGGTAGCTTTAGGAGCTTGGTCATAATAATTGCCTTCTTTGGCAGTCCACCATTTTAAATTAGAATGATGTCACCAGAATTTTTACTCTAAGGATGTCACTTAGCTAATTTTATCTTGCACTGACATTAGAATTGAGAATAGATTGTTAAAAGTAGAGATAGGCAGAAGTTCTCAAGTAATTTGCGTTTTTACTAATAATAATAAATTTATTTAAGACAGAGGGGCGCGCGCGTATTCTAAAGTTTATTATTTGAAACTAAACTGTAATCACCTGTAATATTTGCCTGAGCTAGGAAAGATCCTGCACTTATTAAAGTTTCATGCATTGATATTATTATGTTTAATAAATCGTGTTGTACATGTATTCTGTATTTTCTTCATTACAGTATATTAAATTAAATACTAACCAAACATATTGAAGGACACGAGACATCGAGTTAACAATTTTCCGTCTCAATACAAGTTTAAGTATTCAGCGCCAGAACTAATTTCGAGGTTGTAATAACGAATTAATTATTATGGAATGCGTAATTAAAATTATTACATGGTACAAAAATAAATTCCTAAATTACAGGCTTAAATTTTAGTATAATTAGGTAGTTTGCTTTTGGGATAATATTTTGTGTAGTTTGTTTTTACACGCTTTATATTAGCTTCACTTGTAAGTAACTATGTATGTAAGAAAATCTTGGAATCTTAATTTGACCCACTTCCCGGTCTTCGATTAGGATGAAATTTTGCACACGCTCTGAGTTTTGATGACAATACATGACTAGCTAAGAAACGTCATTACAAATCCAATATGGCGGCCTCCCCATTATTGTATCTAAAAAAATCTTGGAATCTTAATTTGACCCACTTCCCGGTCTTCGATTAGGATGAAATTTTGCACACGCTCTGAGTTATGATGACAATACATGACTAGCTAAGAAACGTCATTACAAATCCAATATGGCGGCCTCCCCATTATTGTATCTAAAAAAATCTTGGAATCTTAATTTGACCCACTTCCCGGTCTTCGATTAGGATGAAATTTTGCACACGCTCTGAGTTATGATGACAATACATGACTAGCTAAGAAACGTCATTACAAATCTAATATGGCGGCCTCCCTAAGATGGCGAACTGGCTGTTTAAATCCACCCTCATGATATGGGTATCAAATGAAAGGGTTTGCTGTCAGGAATACGAAAAAAAAGTCACGTGACTTAAATCCGATATGGCGGACGTCCAAGGTGGCGGACAGGAAGCGTGTTTTTTAGTTTTTTAAACTATGTATTATTATACTTGTGTGGTGTTGTAACAGCCAGAATCGTAGCCAGTGAGGAACTTTCTGTAAAACAATTGCATTTGTCTCGAATGCGGTTGTAAGCATTTCTTCTTCACCTAATTGTTGAGGATGGCTCACTCTTGGCACCAGAGTTGTGGGGGCAACACTGAAGCTATGTATTTAATGGATTGATACTTCACAATCGCCGTCCTTGTTTATTGATTGAAGTTGATTCATTTTATATTATTTAAGTTTAATATGTAAAAATCATAATCTATTGTACATAGAGAAAATATCTGAATGATCAATGATCACAAAGATTACCATCTGAGACCCACACGAAGAAGTAAACAATCTGATGATAGTCAACAAAAATATCTGGGTGAGGTATTGTGTTTTGATTTGATACTGTTAATGGTAGGTATATAATATTGCATTCGTCAAAAAGCACGTATAAACAAAACAAAACACACTTCAACAAGAAGAATTAATATAAGAGTTATCTTCTTATCTTAATCATTTCACGTACCTCTACACAAGTACCTACAATTGTGTACGTACATATAAATGACAATCGTAATGGTGTTTATCAGAGTGTGATAAGGGAGTAGTAAGCGATGAACCGATGACGCGCAGCCGTGGGCCCGTGATCTCGTGACCTGGGGCTATCGCGCTCACCGACGCAAGGAAGTCACCAGTAAACAGTTAAAACACCGTACCGTAGTAATCATCTGCCGCTTTATTGTCAAGATAACAGACTGTTCTAGAAACATACAATTAATTTAAAAAATTATTTTGGGGCGGACTCAGAAAAACATGGCGGGATGACTTGGACGCCTTTTGCAACAGCTGGCCTGAACATGCTCAGGAAAGAGAGAGGTGGAAAGGGTTGGGGGAGGCCTTTGCCCAGCAGTGGGATAGCAAGGCTTATAAATAAAAACTTGTGTGAACCTCAAGAGTATAACTAGTTTATATCTATATTTTTTAAGGGAAAGATTACTTAGAAATATCCAAAATTATTTAATTATTTCAATAATTCACTTTTTGTGAACCCTCAGATACAAAAATATTTTATAGTGACCAGAGATCAGCCGAACTAAAGACTTATATTAGAAATTATGTAAACAACTTAAGACTTTCTTGAAAGTTATGAACAAAAGTTTTATCCTTCAAGGCAGTAATTAAGCTCTTTTAGAAAACTGATAGGTAACAAACATACATTGTTTACGAACATAATGAACGTATCTTAAAAACGAAGATTGCGAATGGCCTCCACGCGAAATTACACAGCGATGCCCATTTAAATGCCGTTGACCCCAAAATTATAACAGATGTCACTTCTTTGACCTTACTGTAAATAGTTAAGTCGCAAAATCATAATCACTATAGCTTATTTATATAACCGACTTCAAAAAGAATGAGTATTTCAGTCGACCCATATTTTTATCTTCTTCTTATTGGTGGAATCTAACTTTCAGCGCCGAAATATTTTTTATGTGATAACTTCCACTCAAACAAGACAAAGCTATAAACTACCTTTATTTATGACGTATTTTAGAGTGATAGCAAATTTTCAAGACTGAGATAAGATGTATGAAACCCAGAGTGTCGCTCGCTTTAAAGCTTCAGGCGACCAAATGAATATAAGGCGAGCAAAACACACAGTGCGCTAAATGCAAAAAATACGACCCACAAACACGGTTTGGGGTACATTCCTAAAATGTTCCTAAACCTTGCACTGTTTTCGCTTCGTGTCTTGATTTAAATTTGAATAAAGCCAGCACCAGTGGGTTTAGGGCTGTCCGCACCCGCAAGCCGCCGCCGCGCTCGCTGTCGGTTCGCGCGCGCCGAATTTATTGCGCGTGCACCGCTGCGTGGCTGCATACTGGGATCTATTCTCAACATTGTACAATTGGAATGGACAAAATTTTTAACAAAAATATTAAAGTATTATCGACAGATTATCAAAAGGTTGAATGGTTGTTTCAAAGTTTATGGACGGAAAATTTGTCTTAAATATTTTTTGTATTGTATTTTTTGTATATTTTGTAGTTGTTTGTAATTTTTAGGCAACAAAAATCATTTGTATTTAAATTAATGACAAATATAATAAAAGTTACAGCACCCAGTACGAAAAAAACATCAAAAGAAAAACAGTATTCTAAAGTCAAATGTGGTATTTATAGACAATAGGGGTAATTATATTCTTCTAAGAATATTTTTTACGAAAACAGACTTCCACTCTAACCCTGTGTGCGCTGCAGCCGCTGCAGCCAGCGCTGTGCGTCTAGCGGTGGTGCATTCCAGCAGCGACCATTTGCTCGTGTTGTCGCTGGTAATTAATAGTCGGTAAGGAATTGCGGCGCGGACAAATAAGAATGGAAAACGAATTAACTTAATTCACGTTCAGCATTTAAAACGAGCTCTTAGTTTTGTTTTGAAATAAGGAAAAAGAAACATTGTTTACATATCGCAGAACGTCGTCGAAACAAACGATAAAGTTATCAAATTGTAAATAACAAATTTGTAAAGGTCAGGTTTATTGAGCATCATCATCAACAGAAGATAAGTTATTCGTAAAAAAATGCTATATAATTCATCGATATTTCCAATGTAGTTACTATCATAAACGGGTAAACTAGGCTAGGACCTTGTCCGGTTTGCTCGACTTGACGTACCAACTTCCTCGAAATAATGCTTAATTCCCCTGGGTCACCATCACAATCACCAACAAAAAAATTCCACTCCTGCACCTCTGGGTTTGAATGTTGAATGAAATGAAATATGTTTTATTCGAAGTAAGATTTACAAATCACTTTTCGACGTCGAGGCGAGTTCACAATTCGGCTGTCTTCTGTGGAGAAGAACTCGCCGGAAGAAACTGCACAGGCGTTGCATCTTTTCAAAATAGGTATTTTACAAAATTATTATTTTATACAATTTGATTAATATACTCGTATAACAAAGAGTGCAAACGAAAATATGCACTAAGAGGAAGGCAACCAGTCAAAGTAGAAAAAACTAAACTATATAACCATTAAAACAACCGGCAATCGACTAGAGCAGACCAGTCCCCCCAAGCAGCACCACGTTCACGGGTTTGACGTATGGGTCAGCCATCGCCGGGCTCAACCATATTAGAGGGAACCCATCGACCGACAACGAATAACATAGATTTATACTTTTTACTGCACTTAATATGGATTAAAACACCACTATTGAAATGGAATGATAAAGTTTTAGCAACAACACCACTGAAAGCGTCATAATATACGGCGATTTTACTGAAAGGCTTCCAATAGAGGCAACTCTAGGCATAAAGTGGTGTCTCGCTAATTCATTAATCTCAAAATAATCAAGAGTGACCCTTTACCTCGTCGGATAACCGAACTGTAATACAATTATTGGCCTTCCCGGCAGGTGGCGGCACCTTCCGACAAATCTCTAATTTATGAACGGTTCTAATGAAGCAAAGTGGTCGGACGGAATTGGTATGTTTTGGTCACTGGTTTATTGATTCGTAGATTTAAAGTGTTTTTACACGCTTTATATTAGCTTCACTTGTAAGTAACTATGTATGTAAGAAAATTTTGGAATCTTAATTTGACCCACTTCCCGGTCTTCGATTAGGATGAAATTTTGCACACGCTCTGAGTTATGATGACAATACATGACTAGCTAAGAAACGTCATTACAAATCTAATATGGCGGCCTCCCTAAGATGGCGAACTGGCTGTTTAAATCCACCCCCATGATATGGGTATCAAATGAAAAGGTTTGCTGTCAGGAATACGAAAAAAAAGTCACGTGACTTAAATCCGATATGGCGGACGTCCAAGGTGGCGGACAGGAAGCGTGTTTTTTAGTTTTTTAAACTATGTATTATTTGTTACTAATTGTTTATTTCTAAAATTTATTTTATTTCATATCCGTCTGCCGATAGAGGGTTATGATTTTACCCGACTGTAAAATAAGGGAAGATTTTCTAGTATAATGTGTGTTTTGTATGTAATTATGAATAATTCTTTGGCACGCTCTGTAGCCTACAAAAAACTGGCTTGTAATGTACTTAATATGTGTAAAATAAATTAAAGTGAGTAGACTAAAAGATAGACAAAACTTGCATAGAAATACATTTGACTGTAATGGGTGCGGTAGCGAGGTATAGAACTAGTGGCCTACCATGACCTACAATTAGGGCATTGGGCCGGTACTACTACTAGTTAATAGAAATCGTTAAATTAAGTATTTCTTATGCTACAAAATTAAGACTTTTCAAAGCCGATACCTATTAATTTACTACTTATTATAATAGATAGATATTCCTGTATTTTTTGTTATTGTAGATAAATGATTTAAAGTTTGTGAACGTGTTTTAGAATCTAAGCTTTTCTCAATATCCAATGTTTCATCAAAATAAAACAAAATATTTGCTCTACAAAACATTTTTTTATTTAATTTTTTTCCCGACTTCAGCGATTCAAAAAGAAGAGTTGTAAATATTATAAAAACGGGATATTTACCGTGATATTTGTTTTGTTTTGTATGTTATTTTAACAGTTATGAAAACAACCATGAAAGTTTTAAAAAGTATATAAGAAGAGTTGTGTTTATATACGTTGTGTAATATTTAATTGAGAAAACCAAAAGGCTACTTTACCCATACAATACAAAATAAATATTCTAAGGACAGTTATTTATAACCATTGAATTCATAGCTTTTTGTTATGAGATGACATTCAGGATTCCATAAATGTTTAAGCAGTGAGTTTTCTTTGAACAATTGTCCAATGTTTGTTTAATAAATTACAATTATCAATAGGTACTTACGACAATTTAATGTAAACAATATATAACCGTAAATCAACTTCTGGAGTATTATGAGTCAGTGAGAGGTATGTAACCTGTAGTAGTTAGTAATATAAAAGATTATAATTATATAGGTAGTATATACTTTCATAATCTTAATAATTTTTCCACGTAATACTTATTGAAAAGTACTTAGTACCTCATACATAAAGGAATCGTATTTAGGTTCCTAACAGTAAGCATTTATATAAATAAAAACAATTCTTAGCCAGTCATACCTCAAAATAAAATCATATCCAATTTAAAAATACAAGAAAGTACATAAAAAGCAATAGTTATGAATGGTTAGATGCAGGCAGCCTTACGCAATGCCCGTGCGCATAACGATTCGCCGTATCTGTCTCGTGACACATGCAAATTGAAATCATATTATGACCTTACATAAGTTTGACATTACGATATGTTGTTAATAACGCCGAGTTTGTCTTATACGATTCTCAGATATAGAGAAAATACGTCATGTGTAAAAAAAGCCTTTTAAAAAAATTAACCGCCGACAAAATTAAAAAACAAAAAATAGTATACGAGTAGAGTCTGTCTAATAAGTTATTGTACTTGGGCTCTGTTTGTTTGTTACGCTTTAACACCAAAACCAGTCAATAGATTTTGCTGAAACTTGGTATAGAGATAGAACACACCCTGGGAAAGAATAGACGCTACCACAGATAATATAATACTAGTTACAGCTACCTTTTACAACGAGAAACATCACTAATGGAAATTTTCATTTTTCCAATTTTATAGTGTCCTAAATTCGGAATAGGACCATTCCGTTAAAAAATATATTAAAATCGGAATACTGTGTAAAAAGTTATGCATGGTTATTCATTAAAAAATATAGGTAATACCCGTTTTTTTATACTTCTCAAATAATGACCAAAAGCAATTTGTCTTCCATTTTTCGTGAATGATGTAGCCCGAAAGATACAGGAGTACATAAAGGATATAAAGGAATTCTATACTGCGAAAAAATTCATCAATGATTATTAAATCTATTTATCGCAATCTAATAGCAAAACTATTTGAAGCTTTTACATAGGCGGTTAAAACGACGTGAAAGTAGATAACAAAGAAGAAAATTAATTGTTTTCAGCAAGTACCTATGTGTATTTCGATATACTCGCCTTTCTTGAGAATGTAGAGTCCGAACGACAATTAAAGGCATTGTTCAACTGACAGGATACAACGACGAGAAATTCCAAATACCATTACGATCGCGTCTTTCATTTGTCGTGAATGCATTGTCTTGAAGAAATATTGACGCAAATCTAGACCTAGCCCTTTGACAGACTGGTGTGAAAAGTGATAAGGAATTATGAGAGCTCCAAGGATGTTAAAGTACTTTGGAGAGCTCAAAATCATAGAGTCAGGAAGAACTGTTTTTAGATCAAAATTTCAGTTGGTATCTATATATTTCATATTAAAGTTATTTTTTATTGCATGAAAACTTGCATATGTATGAAAATTATATGTAGCCACATGACACGCGGCGGCGTAGGCGGATCTGACCTCAACCTCACCTACTGTTACAATATTTTATTTCACATACGATTTCTTGACCATCATCGCCGATACTGTTGTTTATAAGTAGTTTTAGTACAATAAAGGGATCACATAATTTAAAAAAAGTTTGGAAGAGATATCAGCACGATTTTTTCTTAAATGTATGTGTTAAGACAACAGCCTTATCCATTGGTCACCGAAGCTCTTAATACAAGTATCAAATTATCCAGAAGCCTCTACAACCACAGAAGAAAATAATAGTACTAACGTACTACAACATTGAAAATGCTTGAAACACATGGATCTGGATATTTTGACCTTGTTTTTACGTGTCCTAAAGTCCCTAGACTCAGAACGTCATTATAGGGTAGCAAATAGGTACCTATCTATATCTCTATATTCTCTCTTGGTGTGTTTCTCAGTTTGTAGAAAAGTGTAAATATACTATACGAATGTTAAATAGTAAATTGTTTAGAAAAAATGTTTTGAATAATATTCAAAATTATTTATGATATTTTAGTTGTTATATTATAAAATTAGAGGTCAGTTCAGTAGTTAATCCAGATACAAGATTAACCCATTGTTGTATTTTTAGATAAATAAAAAGTTTCTTTACAGAGGAAAAGTCACAAATGTATCCTATTTCGTTATTCCAGCCAGACGGAATTTGTTAAAAATAGTAAGTAGGTACATATAGGTAAGTATGGTCATTCATGTTATCCTATTTTGAACGTCTTAGTGTACCTCGTCTTTTCCTCGTACTCCAGTCCAATTTATTCCTGATTCATTGGAATTCGGGCTCCATTGGGATATAATTTGGACCGGGTCCATGTTGATTCACCGGCGAATCAGTTTTTAAGGATTTTTCGCTTGTTAAAACCGGTTCGGCAAAAGTAAGGGTTTTAGAGGTCGTGCAGGGGTTGGATTCTTGACCGTTTGAATCATTCTTCAAGTAATAATACCAATATAAGTGAGGAAGGGAGCTGAAGCAACTTTTATACATTAATTTTGAATATAGCTCCGGTTTTTATTTTTCCTATGATAATGTCTGTTAACAAATAGTTTTTACCTTTAGAAAAAGTACCATAATATATTTTGGTTATTATAAGATACTCGTATGTAAGCGGTCTTGGTTTGAGTAAAGCTCAAAGAAGCTTTGCTTAAAGACGTAAGTGTTTAAAAAAATATTTAATGAATCAAGAAATTTGAGTTTGGTTTATAAAGCTACATGATACTATAAAGGATCTATTGCTAGAGATAACAAATTCATCCAGGTTAACTTACTTAACTAATGGAAAATGTGCATTTCCTGTAATTTTATTTTAAAAAACTTAGCGCAGTTGTAGAAAAAGTGATTCGTGTAAAACATAAAAAACTTGAAAAAAATGTTGTGTTACTAGTTAAAATTACTACGTATTTTTGTCAAATTTTTATTCAGACTTTTTGATCAAGTATAGCGATAAGGTACCTATCACAAGTTTTTAAAGTGAAGTTAATTACAAACTCTACTTACAATGAAATTGAAAAATCATTCTTAAGAAGAAATAAAATTAAAAGCGTGCGTAAGAAATCTGTGGGTGTACAGAATTTTATGTTCAATTAAAATGCCTAGCGTTTCCCACCGAATAACGACTTTACGCGTTACTTTAGCTATAAATTTTACTTCGTAAGATAAGCTTGCAACATTTTAGTACAATACATTTTTGGAGCGGATGGATGCAAAAGCGCTAAAAATCTAACCAAAACGCATACCTAACCGTACCTTATTGTAGAGTAGACTCAATATTTTTTTCAAATTATATCCGATTCGTTGACCTCAAAACAGAAAATCGTTGACGCGGGATAGTATTAAAAATGAAAAGTAAAATTAAAAAATAATATTCGTACCTTTTTAATTCACTCCGATAAGCAAGGCTGGTTAGTGTTGAGGTGACACGATTAATGTATGGCGAAAAAATCAAGTGAATGGCACTAACGCGTGTTATGCTAGGTAAGGTTGTACGCACACTGTGGGCACCTGTGGGTACCGCCGACTGGCTTCTGACGATTGTGTTAGCCCCTACCACAGGTTCACTTTATTATTTATTTGTAGGAAGTCGAGATCGGTTGTTTGTTATGTCAACGACCGTGAGTCCAACCTTTTATGTACTGTGTCAATGGACTAACTCGACCTACTACGAGACAAGGGTAGGTACGTGTAGGTACCAAATTTAATTTTATACATTTAAAAAAATATATGTGATTCTATAGGCGTAATTTTAAGTAAGATCAAATCAGGGATATTCTGACAAAAGGTCAGGTCAGGACTTAGGAGTACCTACTCTAAACCGACGAGCATGCATGTTAATATTAACACGTTCCCAGCGGCACAGATTTGTCCGTACATTCCATTACTGCGTTACGGGTCGTTTTAAACCTTGTCCTATACCAGAGATTGTGGCGGCACGAGGCATATTAAACCCCACCGCCCGTAGGAGACCAAAATCCTTTTTTTTGGCGCCAAATAAGATGAAGTAGACGTCTTTTGTCGTAATTATTATTACAGTGAAATTATTAACCTAAATCTGCCGCCGCCCGTGGTTAGATTAGTTAGTTTAGTTTCTATAGGTAAAATAAAATGTGGGGCCTAATATACCTTGTATCGCACTGAAGAATGGCAGGTTTTCATATTATTTAGTGATGGGAAAATAAATATCGATTTTATTTAATTGTATTTATTCACCAAACTTATTGATGTGTTTCTAGTGTTTTTCATTAAAACATGTCTAACAATAATATTTTTTGCAACCAGTGCATTCTGTGAGAATTTTCTTCACTTTTTTGTCGGCTTCACGACTCGTTAAGAAGGTGCGGAGTTTTTCGTAACATCCTACACAACTCCTCTTCTTATATTTTGATTTTGACTCAGATTCTCCACCCGGTTTTTCTTCATCTTCCTCCATAGTTAACTTTTTTCGGCAACGTTTCGACATAATCGGTAGCGGTCTTACTTCAACGCGTGCGAGCCTCGAATGCGTTGCACAACACTAACCGCGTGAAGCTAGCGTAGGGTGCGGTACGAGGTGCGAAGGGGTACGAGGTGTTCGCAACCTCGTTCCGCACTGTGTTGGAATTATATTTGTTCAGTGCGGCACGTGGTCTAACAAACCCGGTATTAAGGTTGGTGTACCATCGAACTAGGAATCAATAGCACATCTCAAATATATAGTTATCTCTCTCTTACTCTGAATCAGCTAGAAGTTATGCCTCTCGCACGACAAAGAAGTTTAAGTTTTTTCTTACCGCTTTAAAGACGAGACACGGACAAGGTGTTTCAAGCCCTGTTTCGCACTTAACGTGTTAATGAATGTGCATGAAGCGAAAGAAGTACCTATGTCTAGACCGTAGCAAGTGGAAAGAAGGAGTCTCGACTCTGCCTATCCTTCCAAGAAATGGGAAACATGCATTCATGGAAGTGTAACGAGGTGTTTGCAACCTCATTTCCACCTCATTTTCCATTTCTTTCTCGTCTAAAATCATACATTCAATTTTGGAATTCCTTCGTCATTCATACGTCATTCTCGTGCATTTTTCTTCAGGTTTATGTACCTATGTATGCCTCTATCTATAGTCAGTCTGGGAATATCAGAAAACGTAGAGTACCTAGAGTAGATATTAACGTGATTGTTCATCAGTGGTTCAAGTAACTAAAGGGCTTCCGCTGTTTTCGAAAGATAATAAGTACCTAGGTGTAATACTGGTATAGTGTCATCCACAGTTCATTATTAATAGGTACTTAATAATTTTGACATGTGCTTTTTGTTGAGTATCAACGCGACTGTTCTTCGAGAAACTGTGGTAAGAAATTTGCAGGTCACATACCGAAAGGTCCGTGCAACGACAATGAACACTTTGATTAGTTTTAAGAACTGTCCTTTATAGATAGCTCAGCTCCGTTGCTAGGTAAAAGAAGAAATAGGTAATAGAGCTCTGGTTCGGTTAGTGTCCTTTTATTTTGTGAGATCCTACTTTGGTTAGAGAGTCAACTTCGTAAGTGGCTGGCTGTTCGTGATGAAATATAACTTCTAATCCAGACTCTTACTTAGGAGCTCTTATGTTAGTTTTAATCGAATGCAATTTGAGCGAAACGTAACCGGTTTCATAATATTTTCATTGCAGTAATTATCGAACAAAGTTATAGGTACTTTATTGAAAACCTGCTTAACAACACACCGATATTTGTCTAGCCACGGAAGTATATCTACTGACCTAACCATGACCTAACCTAAGTTTCAATTTTAAATATCAACGAGCGAGCGTTGTGAACAATATAATTAAAAATATGTAGTGAGTGATACACTTTTAAATCTCCCGCTTTACGTGGCGTTTCGTTATTTTATTATAGCATTCCTTTTATTTAAAAAACCATGTACAATTTCAAATCTTTTGGATTAATTTATAATTGATTAAACAGGTTTGTGGATTTGTATTTTAACTATATTAGTTACCAGAAAAATAAAATTTCATAAGCTTTATTTAGTTTCAATTAAATAACAATCTACACTCGCAACAAAACGCAATTTGGCTGTTAAAAGGTAATGTTTAAAACAGCTGATGATGGTCACATTGATTTGATTGTCAACTTGACAGTTGACTGAGTTGGTTGTTATCTTGTTGATATCTATCGGTATTTTTTAGAGGAAATTCGATTACAATGTGAATTTATCGGTATTACTTATAAAATTTTACGTACCTGACTTTCATTCCAATAGTATTTCATTCTTATTGTAAGCCTTAGTTTTTAAAATGGCGATATTTAGTATACTATTCGTACTTTTTTTTTGTTTTATATTTTGGTGTTCTTGTGGTGGTTCTTTAGAAGATACTTGCAACTTTAATGTGAGAGTGAAACAAGTACTTCTCAACGAAGGGTTTCATAGGTAAGTTTAAATATAATGCATACAATTAAATATTATATTATAATATTACATCTTTAAAAAATTAAACCCTATAATGACAATCCCTTTATTGATATACATTCATACCTACTAAACATCCTACTAAACTATCTACTTTGATTTAGGTAGGTGGTTCACTTTTCTTTCAGATTAAAAATAAAAAGTACTTTACTAATATGGTATTAAATGGGTCACGAAGGGACGGTGTAAAAGTTACCGGGCCATTATGTGTATATGTTATTTTATTAATGTTAAATATCGAGGAGGAAGGGGGGTAAGCGACAATCAAACGCAATGGTCATGCTGACTGGTTAAATAGATTTTAATACTGTGGGAAGTGTGGCGGCATGCACACACACATACGCAACAACTAAATAATGTCGATGAAGTAGTCCACTAACCGTACCACTTTTCTTCTAAAAATTACAGGAACATAACCTACGGCATAGTGTTCAATGCTGACGATGAGAGGACCCGATGGCTGTACCAGGGTTGCATACTCGGCATAGACCAGATGCTGCCACGAGGAGTGTACGCTAACCCGGATGAGCTGAGTGATCTCAGAAGACAGGATAGAGTAAGCATTGTTTATTATTTTTCTTCACTTTTATTTTCATTATGCATAATCAACAAGTCTGCAAAAATAAATGGTTATAGATACAAAATGTAAGTGATTTTAATTTTATGATATTTATTAATAAGGATTACATAGACAGACATACAAAGTAAAGTCATAAACCATATAAAATATCCCTTTCATGTTATTAAGAACGTAAAAGAACGTAAAAGAACGTAAATCCTCGGGACTACGATACATTTTCTTTGCTACGTGCTAGAGCTAAACATCTTATAGAGGAATGTTATAAATCATTTATTTCTTCGACTGAGGACCTCTTGCATGTGAACGATAGAGCTTTTTGGCATTTTATAAATAACAGGAAACGAAACAAAAACGGAATTCCGGGTATTATGCGTTTAGGTGTTGATATAGCTGCCAATGGCAATGACTCGTGCGAATTAATGTCCAAATACTTTTGTTCAGTCTTTGAACCACATAATACCAGCCCCGTACCCAAATTGGATCTCCCGCACAATGGCTCGCTGTCTAAAATTTCTATAAATAAATCAGATATTTTACTAAAACTTAAAAACTTAGATGCGAATAAGGGTCCGGGACCGGATGGAATACCACCAAAGTTTCTTAAAGAATGTGCTAAAGAACTGTGCACTCCACTCGCTATTCTCTTTCAATGGTCACTTGATACGGGAACTTTTCCTGATAGTTGGAAGGTGGCCCATGTGGTCCCTATCCTCAAATCTGGTGATCCTTCCCTATGCTGCAATTATACACCAATAAGTATATTATCTAGTATAGCTAAGTTATTTGAAAGCCTTGTGTATGATCACATTTACAATCATGTTTACCCAATATTATCAGACAAACAGCATGGTTTCGTTAAGGCAAAATCTACTATAAGTAATCTTCTGGAGTATAAGCATTATCTCTGTTCTGTATTTGCCAAAGGTGGACAGGTGGATACGGTTTATACTGACTTCCAAAAGGCTTTTGACAAAGTGGATCACAGCCTGCTTTGCAATAAGCTCGCTGCGTACGGGATTAATGGCAGTCTTCTGAGGTGGATTTCCTCATACCTACGTAATCGTAGCCAGCTTGTTCTAATGAAGGGATACCTGTCATTACCAGTGACGATTACATCAGGCGTGCCGCAAGGATCGCATCTGGGACCTCTTTTATTTATCATATTTATCAACGATCTCATACCAAAAATTCAGTGTCCCTGCCTACTTGTATGTATGTATGTAAAGGAGGGACGTCTGCGAGAGGCGCAGACGGGTGACCTGCTCTAGTAGAAAAGAACCATTTCACCCCTAATCCCAGCCCGGTGGTGCCAAGTGCACGTAGGTGCAGGTTTCCCCTCCCAACTCCGCGCTTCACCTTCGGGAGGTGTCGATTGGCCGTCTTCCGTATGCCCCGTCGACGCTCCGGATCCGCTTAGGGGTACGGGTACAGGCTAGCATTTCGCGATAGGATAGCCGCGACTACGTGGTTACCCCGCAGCCGAGCTTCCCCCGCGTCAACCGCCCGCCGCACCCCGGCAGGAACCTTCGAGTCGTCGAGGATTCTGGTTCGACCTCTCAGTTTTCCCACCCCCCTTGGGTTCGCGGAGACTAGTGGTTCTTCCCCGCACTCGTCCTCGTGACACCACCAGAAGAGGCGCTGGTCTACTGCAGCCTCTGCGTCATGTCCCCCACAAACCTTCCTGTTGCTCTACAGTAGCTGATTATTTTTCCTGGTGTTATTTCGCCCAAGTCTTCCATATCAATTCTATCCGAGCCAAATGTCTCCCATCTTGGCAGTGAGAACATTGGGCACTCTGCTAAAAAGTGAAGGCTGGTCTCTTCTTCGCCGCACTCCGGGCAGCTCGGATCCTCAATTATCTTCATGATGGCAAGGTGTCTATTGAGAGTGCAGTGTCCCGTCACTATGCCTGTGATTAGTCTCACGTCCCTTTTGTTGTGCTGTAGTATCAGTCTTGTTGTTCTCTTGTCCATTGATTTTATGAACAGTTTGGATTGCCGCTTGCCTTCGGATGTTTTCCATCTGGCGTTGCTTTCCTCCCTGATCTTCCTGTCGATGACTCCTTTTGTAATCCTCTGTGGTATTGGGAGGCGCGGTTCGGGGCCCATAAAGGTGTTCTCTGCGCCTGCCCTGGCTAGTTCGTCTGCCGTCTCATTGCCGGTGATGCCCTGGTGGCCCGGCACCCAGGCGATGCAGACATTCACGCTTGTGGCTAGCTTGTTTAGCTCTATTTTGCATTCCCTTACCAGTGCTGATACCGTTTCTGGTTTGTCAAGAGCTTTGAGGGCTGCTTGACTGTCGCTGTAGATCAGCACCGCATCCGTGTCTTTGTCCAGTGTATCCTTGCTTATGCGGGCACACTCCATGATGGCGTGGATCTCTGCCTGAAATACGCTCGCATACCTTCCCAGTTCTATGGATATCTTGAGGGCAGAGTTGGGTTTTGTGATGTATATGCCCGCCCCTGATAGTCCCGTGGATTCTTTTCGAGACCCATCCGTGAAGCATGTCATCATACTGCTGTGATGGTCTAGCTCCCATGATGATCTGGGGCCAATGTGTACTTTGTATTTCTTGTCGAATATTCTTTGTTTCTTGATCAGGTCATTATTTGCTAGGATCAAAGACATTCTTTCCCTGAATTCCTTCTCTATTTCTTTGTGTCCTGTTGTTGTGGAATTTCTCATCCAGTATCCGCAGGATTCTATTCTGTAATATTGTTCTAGTGCCCTTTTCTTAACCTCCAGATCTAGTGGATAGAATCCAAGGATCATGTCCAGTGATGCAGTCGCTTCATTGCTCCTGTGGTCATGAGACCTGCGAGTCTTTGGACTTGTTCTAGTTCCCTGTGGTTCTTTTTAATTCTTGCTCTGTGCCACCATACTATGGCTCCGTAAAGTAATCTGGGGAGGATAATGGCTTTGTATATCCAGTGACATATGCTCGGCCTCAGTCCCCATGTCCTTCCTATTGCTCTGGTGCATTGCATCATGCTAATTTTGGCCCTTGTACACTGTGACTTTATGTGGGAGTTGAATGATAGTTTGCTATCCAACGTTACCCCTAGATGTTTTATTTCTTTTACCATTTCTATGTTGACCCCATCGATCTTGATCGGGTTTATGTCTGTGTTCTTTCTTTTATTGGTAAATATAACTATTTTTGTTTTTTCCGGGTTGAGGTTAAGTCCTCTGTCCCGACACCATTTCAGTGCGGTCCTGAGTGCGGTAACTAGTATTGCTCCGTCATCTGAGTATGCCTGCATGTATATGTGCATGCGCGCAATTGTTCTTAGTAGGTCGTCCAGGAGAAGGCACCACATCAGCGGTGATAGGCATCCCCCTTGTGGGAAGCCTCTCTTCGCCCTGATTGTGTAGGTTGTCCCTCCTAGTTCGGCCGTGATGGTTCTGTGCTTAAGCATGTTCATTATCCATCGTCTTACTCCAAGTTCGATGTCGGTTCTTGATAGTGATGTTTCTATTGCCATTGACGTTGCTTTATCAAAGGCTCCTTCTATGTCAAAGAAGCAGCCGATTGCCGATTCCTTCTTTGCCAGGCTGTCGTCTATTCTGGCCACTAGATTATGTAGTGCTGTCTCAGCCTACTTTACGCTGATGATCTCAAGATTTTTACCACTATATCTTCCTCTGATGACTGCACTTCTCTCCAAAAGGATGTTCAGACTGTAGGTATCGACATGGTGCTCTGATAATAAAATGCATTTAAACATCAGCAAGTGCTTTGTGATCTCTTTTACTAATAAACGCACCAAAGTCGACTTCTCATATAAAATAAATGATGAAGTGTTGCAGCGTAAATCAGTTGCCAAAGATCTTGGTATTATGTTTGATAGCAAGCTTACATTCCGTGACCACTATGATTCTATTATAAGTAGGGGATATCAACTACTCGGTTTTGTAGCCCGCACCACCAAAAACTTTAAAAAACCCTTATCCTTTATACATCTATTTAATGCCCTGGTCAGGAGTGTGGTTGAGTACGGCACTGTAATTTGGTCCCCTCACTATGAGTTGCACTGCAACAGGATTGAAGGGATTCAGCGCAAAGCCCTTAGAATTTTATTTTACAGGTTAGGGTATAGTTATCGACAAATGCCGTCTTATGATGAAAGGCTGGCGAAGTTTGGTTTGAATTCTCTTCATATTCGGCGAGAACGTTTTGATTTGATTTGTCTTCACAAAATATTACATTCGCATCTTATTTCTCCCTTCCTTCTTTCCCAAATAAGTATTAATACAAAACCTAATCCACGTCATATTAGAACCTTTACCTTAAATGTTTATAAAAATAATACATCTTTTTATAACCCATTGTCCAGAATGTGCCGTCTTTATAATGACCTGATCATTCAAAATAAAAATATTGATGTTTTTAATTGTAAAAGTAACCTGTTCCGAAAGTCAATCGCAGACGTCCTCAACCTCAAGTAATCTTAACTAGTAGTATTATATTTTTAATAGTTAGTAGTAAGTACCATATTGTAATAATTAGTGTATAATAATATTATAACAATTAGTAGTAACATATTTCGATATTAGTTTTCACTTTTTATATATTGTTACAACAATCCAGTAATGCTAAGTCCTTGTTTTACTGTAATATGTAGTGCTTATTGATCATTCGTGCTGTACGTTCACATTTTTGGCTAGCAATCTAGATCTAGGCTACTGAACACATCTTGTTATCTTGTGTTGATTGTTATCTGTTGTGTTCGTCTAAATAATAAAATAAATAAATAAAAACGTAAGAAAAAACGTAAGCTGAAAACATTGTTCTGTATATTTTTATAACACCTGTATTTTACTGTTTTATGGCAAATAAAGAATTTGTATTTGTATTTTGTATTTGTAAAGGGACAAGGTGATTGTCAACTTCAATTTAGAGACATCAAACATAGATTATACTCGTAGTTCGCACTAGTTTAGCAGGCATGCGAAAACATCCCACTCATCCCACTGCTTATTTTATAAATATAATTCATTCAAAATTAACTAAATTCATCTATCAACCTTTTCGATTCCCATATGAATGAAAGAGACCAACAACTCTTTAGAGATTTCAGCGGCCACGCCGGAATTGAGCCCATTGTATAGTTTGATTATTTATCAATGTTCTCACTGCCAAGATGGGAGATATTTGGTTCGGATGGAATAGACACGGAAGATTTGGGAGAAATTACACCAGGAAAAATACTTAGCTACTGTAGAGCAACAGGAAGGTTTGTGGGGGATACGACGCAGGGGCTTCTGGTGGTGTCACGAGGACGAGTGCAGGGCAGAACGGGGGAACCAGAATCCTCGGCGACTCGAAGGTTCCTGCTGGGGTGCGGCGGGCGGTTGACGCGGGGGAGGCTCGGCTACGGTGTAACACGTAGTTGTGCGTGGCAGGTCTATAGCAGGCCTATAGCGAAATGCTAGTCTGTACCCATACCCCTAAGCGGATCCAGAGCGTCGACGAGGTATACGGAAGACGGCAAATCGACATCTACCGAGGGTGAAGCGCGGAGTTGGGAGGGGAAACCTACACCTACGTGTACTTGGCACCACCGGGCTGGGATTAGGGGTGAAATAGTTCTTCTTACTAGAGCGGTCACCCGTCTGCGCCTCTCACAGACGTCCCTCCTATACATGCATATAATGTGAACATTTTTAAACATTTCCAGGTCAGCGCCATACCCAAGAACAGGGTTAACGTGGAAATGCCAGCCGAGGACACCGAACCGAGCAGCGTGTATGTGATCGGCAAAGTGACTGCGAGCAAGGTGTACCTGTGGCTGCCGGTACACGCGAGATACCACCGAGCTATAACTGGTGGAGGGTATGTATGGACAGACTAGATAAATAAAATTATTCTTTTTATTTTCCGTCAAAGTATTCAATCGTTTTTAAATAAAGCAAGATCTTAATTAGTTATCGTGGGATATTTTTAATTTTAAATTCGAAAGAAGATAATTATGTTTACAAATGTGAAGGGATCCTGGTGTCTAGCTATCTATCATAAAAGTATAATGTTCAATGAGTTTGGAGTTATCACATAACTCTAGAGCAGAGCGCCATCTAGTCACGTAGCCTCGAACTATTAAACAAAACGAACAACAAGAGACTGTCTAAACAAAGTTTAAGCTTGTCTTGTAGGTGGCATGCTAACAGTAAGTTGAATTTTGTTGCGCATTCACGCCTGAACTACTGAAGTTATCCTGTAAATCCGGATGAAATTTAGTATAGGCATAATAATAATTAATCTGTGGTCGGTAAAAAATATTTTTTCCGAAGGCGAAGACCTCATTCACATGTGCAAACATTACTGGCAAGTGGGTAATATTGCAATGGTTTAACCAAGAAAACATTGCAAGGTAATTTGGTATGTATTTCCAGGGTGGCTGTGAACGAGGTCCCTCACCCGAAGCTGTACCTGCGCTGCCCGGACCAGCGGCTGGACGCGTGTGACCGCCGCGCCTCTCCCGCCGTCACCTTCCTCTGCAACGGCAGCTCCAAGGAGAAGTGCAGCTGGAAGGAGATCCCATTTACTATGGTCAGTATCATGGTCCGAGAAAACAAGGTTTAACAAGAAGACCACGTGACTGACACAAGCCTACGTCATTTCTAGGTCACCACCTATGTCATTGCCTGTCATTTTCTGAAGCCTACGTCATTGCCTATTCATACTTGTCGAATGCGCGTAATAGACAAGGATTAATAGCGCAAAATGACGTAGGCTTGTGTCAGTCACGTGGTCTTCTAGTTAGACCTAGTTTTCTTAGACCATGGGTCAGCATATAGTATAGGGTTTTATCTACTAGCTTTGAAGTAGTGGGGGTACCTTTTTTTTAGTTTATCTATCCCGCATGGAAAAGACAAAGGGTTCAAAGCCTATACAGCCTAGTCTTTAGTAATGATAGGAGATCTTCAGTTACATTTCATTTCATCGTCTTAAGTAATTTCTTGCATCAGTGTCAAACGTCTTCAGTAGTTCCATTTCTTGTCACGTATCATTGAAATGCATGGGTGGTCCTTACATTCCAATGACATCGGAGTTTAATAAGCTACTATTCAAATTCAAACTGAAATTCATATCCATCATAGGTTTTTTAGAATTATTAATATTATCTTAAGAAAAGGCGCTCAAAATATAGAAAATGTAAGGTTTTTGAATTTAGAAACAAATATTAAATCACCAATAATCTACATAATAAAATGAAGTTTTAACTTTTGCCACAGCTTTAGCAAGGTTCTAAATAAATAATAGGAGGTTTCCATTCCAGCTGACGGAGACGTTGAAATGGGAAGTGCCGGTTGGCAACACAGACCACTATTACATAGTGTGCGCGGGCACCGCCGCCGCCGTCGCCCTGGGAGCCGTCTACCTCATCACCACCATACACGAGCACAAGATCAAACGAGTCGATAAGAAACAATGTTGATTGTTGCGTCTAACCCCGCGTAATCATCATCATCATCATCATCATCATCTCAGCCTGTAGACGTCCACTGCTGGACTACTGCCTCCCCCAAGGATCTCCACAATGATCGGTCCTGCTTGGTCCGCATCCAGCGGCTTCCCGCGACCCTCACCAGGTCGTCGGTCCACCTCGTGGGGGCCTGCCCACACTACGTCTTCCGGCGCGCGGTCGCCATTCAAGAACCTTTCTGCGTAAACTAGGCAACAATTGACTAGTGATGTGCCGTTTCTGGGAATATTCCCACACTAAAGCTTCCCACACACAGCGATTAATCGCTGCGAATTGGCACTCGCAGCGAGTATTCGCTCAGTGTAACAGGCCTATTCGCTGCGAATCCCATACTGACCGTGTTCATTTTTAGTCGCGGCGAATGCAATCGCAGCGACAATTCGCTGTGTGTGACAGAGGCTTAAGAATGCTACTTTCCGTTTGAGCCCAACTAGGATGAGTCAGTGAGATCTGTAGGGTCGGTCGGGTCGTTAGGTACCTAACCTAAAAACACCAGCCCGGTCTACCATATCTAGCCAGCTTGAACAGCAAATTTAGTTGGGAATATTCCTGGGAACGGCACATCACTAAGCGCAACATGTGACGCTCAACATGTGCGGCAACGTTGCGCAACATCGCGCGACATGTCGACAACTGACGTATTAGTAGATAAGTAGATAAAAAACGTTCTTAAGGGGCTACCCAAGGCTAAGCGCCGCTATCTGGTAAAAAAGAATGAAGTATATTTCTTTTTCTAAAATCCGGTAGGTTATTTGAAGTTGGCGTGCTTTAGCAATACAGGTGCCATAGACTGTATTTATTATAGTCCGCTGTAATTACATATAGAAAAGTTGCTAAAAACGGCCACTTATGGCAAATTTTATCTGTAACTTTATCGAACTCAAACTAACAGAGTTGATGGCTTCTATATAATAATATCCTTAAATACCAAATCTTAAAAATAACCTACCGGATTTTTGAAAAAGTTTTCTCACCGAGTAATTATTATTTAACGGATGGTGGCGCCACCGTCAGTCAGGTAGTCCCTTAAACTAAAGTTCTGCGCTAACTTTCAACATGTTTTGCGCCAAATGTTGCCTAGTGGATACGCGGCTTAAGGCTTATTAACGCCGAGCCAACAGCATACAACAGTCTCACATGCCAAATCATGTAGCATGCGATATCTTGAGGTCTTCTTCTTTGCAAGTCGATGAAATTAGATGTTACCGGCCCAGGATTTAAACATCTCTACTCTACTGCACCGTCCGTGGCGTCCATCAGAGGGGCTACTCATAACGGCGATTCCGATTTTCGGTTCCGGATTCCGACATTGAGATCGGGCGTTTCGTACTCTCAAATGCTACACTAGCGCCCCCTTGGTTTCATATTGGGCGGATATTGAGTTGAAGTAATTGAAATCGGACATTTGTCAACTCTTAACGGGCAGATTTTTAAGAGTAGCGGTCTAAAATTGATATTAAAACTACGAGTATCTTGGGGTATTTCACGGTAGTCAAAGACAGAAGACGAAAGGACCGCAGTTATGCACAAGAGTGAGCGCGGTGTATTTGTATCTCATTCTAACACATAACTGTGTCCCTTTCGTCTTCTGTCTTTTGCCTCCCGTGAAATAGGTGCCTTACTGTAAAATTTGTTCATCATTTATGTTGCATGTTGGTGCTTTAGCGTAAATGTGACTTTAGACTACAAAATGTACAATAAAACACATTCCCAAAGATTAAATAATGGTAACATATGGTACGATTCAGATGTGAATGTGAAAAATAGTGATAATAACAAATTAATTTGCAATCATTCAACAAGTATTGCTTCACCAAAAAAATAAAACGCGATGGGGACACCACATATTTCTTTAAGATTTTCTGGCAGCAATCGGTATTTTAAAACTAATTCCGTTGAATTTCCGCAATGAGATGAGGTTTTTTTATTTTTCTGGTTTTCTGGTTTTCTGGTTTTAAAACAATTTTTCCAAAGAGATAGTAACGGTAACGTGAAGTACGTTCCCGATAAACAAAACTCTACCTAC
The DNA here is from genome assembly GCA_948473455.1 of Teleiodes luculella. Lineage (NCBI taxonomy): Eukaryota > Metazoa > Arthropoda > Insecta > Lepidoptera > Gelechiidae > Teleiodes > Teleiodes luculella. Next base: position 859,443 of record OX419590.1, on the reverse strand, counting down.
TTACACTAGCATTAGTTGGAGGCTTTCGTGCCTTTTGCACATTCTGACGAATTTAATTCATCTCGTATAAGATCCGTCAACATACCTCAATCAATACTACTTTTCATAATATGTTGTCATTGCGTTATAGCAGCAAATGCCTTAAGTAGTTCGTCTATAGTTAGCCAGATGGCATTCTCCTGTGAAGATACCCCACAGGTACTGCATTTTTTACTTAATTTTAGTTTATTGATAACTTTTCAAGTACCTGTGATAGATTGATTGGTTATATAGTTTATTTTTTCTACTTTGACTGGTAGCCTTCCTCTAAATTATTGTATAAAATAGTAATTTATAATGTTGTAAAAATATTTTGAGAAGATGCAACGCCTGTGGAGTTTCTTCCGGCGAGTTCTTCTCCACAGAAGACAGCCAAATTCCTGAACTCACGTTATTTAATTTTTAGTGTCAAAAATGTTTTGATACTATTAGCTAGCTACAATAAAAATAGATTTCACGAATTTAAAAATTTAGAACAAAATCCATCTTTGAATGTGATGTTATTGAAATGAATGATGTTCGTGAGTATTTTAGGTAACGTGCTTACTATTAATTTGATTGTACCGATTATGTGCTAGTCAATCATAATAATTAATTATTGTATTATATATTATTTTTACAAATTGTTGAAGAGGTACTTGCAAAAGTGACGGATAATTAGTTTTTGTAAATGTGGAAAATAAAATATTTTAAGTACTTATGTAATTAATGTCTTATTTCTTGAATAACTTTTAATTTAGGAGCTCCCCCAACACACTAGTTTGGTAATAAAATATGAACATTGTATCACAATTTCAAACTATGGGAAATATTAAATCATTATAAATTATTTTTTCAAATTGATTTAAGGATAGGATTAGATGTACTTTTATCCCTTTGTATGTAAAAAACTGCCATCTATCGATTATAAAGTTAAAACTTCGGAGAACATACTCATAACTTCCAGCATGTATTATGAACTATCAAAATCATACAAAACAATATTTTTTTTTCTACGTAGGTAATTTTTCTGTTATACGTTCGTGACTTTCAAACTACTCTTCCTATATCGCCATCTACAACTTCTCTTAAGAACTAACTTTACAGAAATTTAGTTGTACCTGAAGTACTTAGTAATCCTTAGATGTCGCTACTTATTTTTTATTCAAGAGGGTCACGGGGTCATTAGTATTTGGGTATATAAAAAAAATTGAGGTGCAAGTTTCAATGTATTTTATACGTAGAAAAGTTAGATATGACAGCACCTGCGTCTAGTTGGTAGTACCTGCCTTCACTTCACCGCACAGGGTCGTGGGTTCGAATCTCGCCCAGGGCAATATTCGTATAAATTATCAACACACGTGTTTTCCTTGTGTCCGGATGTTGTATATTTTTAAACGTAAGTATGTATTTATCTACATATTTATACGTTGTCTTGACCCTAAAGGACAGGCTCTGCCTTGAGGAATAAGATGGTCATGTATGAACTGTACCTATTCCCTCATTTAAAATGGTACATAATAAATTCAAACCGACACCTCCGGTTTGAAAGTAAACTCAAGCCATTAAGTCGCAGACGCTAACGAGTTGCCCTTTATGCTAGCAATTATTTTTTTACTGTCGTTGGCTTACTTCGATGTTTGTAGGCGATAAGTTTAACAATTTCCGCTGCAATACCTATCCC